>CAIGRN010156863.1:0-12135 GCA_903798345.1 Fraxinus anomala
TTGAATAAATTTTTGGTTACTTTTTGGTTATCGTGCACGAATCAATGAATTGTGACCACGTACTGTTATTCTTTCTAGCTTGTGTCTGCATCACAATTGAACACCAATAATTACATTGGACAAAAATATCTCTAACGCATAGCAAAAGTAGAATTTTTCAAAAGCTACATAGGTTAGTAATAATTTGAAATATCATGGGGTGGGGCGGTTGTTTGGTTAGGTGGGTGTAGGGGTGTCAATTTTCCCGACTTTTCAGAAGTTTTTGATGTCCTTCAGGAGTAGGAATAAGTAGAGTCATTATCTAGGAATGCCACCTTGTTTCTTATTTTAGCGATAAGTTAAATGATGTTAGACATTGGTACTCGATTTATGATAAGGAATTGTATGGCGATGCACTATTTCCGCCTACATACAGCTCAATAGGATCTGATCTGTTGCTTGTTATAATAAGTTCTCCAACACTACTTATTGTGAGAATGCCAGATTTATCCGTAATAGGTTTTTCTCTGTTACCAAGCCATATTGGATAGGAAGAATAATTTGTGTACCATATTCCTAAATAACTATTATTGGTATATTCAGGCTTATAGAATCCTAAAGTGAAAACTTTGTTATCACAAACTAAGGAAGCGGATGAATTTAGTGTTGGGTTGTGTGCCCATATAGTATAGTTTTGCTATGTAAAAATAACAATAATCTTATATTAAATAAAATTGTTTTTATTTCATTTATTATTTTTTATTTAATTATTGAGCATGCGAATTAAAGTTTCTATGATCACTAGTAATAATATAAGTTGAGTACTTGCGTTGAGAAGTACAGTGTGACACAACTTATATTTTGATCATAAATAATTTGTTTACTAAATATGTATAAGGGTTGACACCTTGTACCGGAAGGTTGTAGTGTTGTCCGATTCACTATCCGGGTTTGCGATTTATCCTTATCACAAAAATAGTTAAAGGCAACACTAGTACACTTGGAGTATATTGAACGGACCACGTGTTGAGTTTAATTCTATAGCATGACTGTGCGAATAATTAAATTTCATTTGACCGTTGTGTATTTTATCTAAATTTGTTGACAGAATTATGTATATCTTTTCATAATTTTAGTGGTTCTTTGATTCATCAATGGGTGAGATCAATTTGATTGGTCAATATCTCAATGAGTTGGGAACTTGAGAATGAGCGAAGTAGGAATGAGCAAAGTAGAGAACATGAATTCGTGTCGGGAACCGTCGCCCTAAAAATGGGTAGATGTCAATACTTAAGTATTTTCTGTTGAACGGTTAAAATTCGAGCTCAGTATTTAGCGACGACTAAATGTCAACATCTATGATACTTAAGTTAGTGAGAATATTAGAGGGGCAAAACTGTCATTTATGCTCGTACATAATTATCAAATCTCGGACGTGGATAAAATACATATACGACAGGTCAGAAGAAAGTATTAAAAATTTATTGATTTTTGTGATCTTATATATTTCGAGAGTTCAGTCTTTTGCCTTTAGTAGAAAAAGGAAAGACTAATAATTAGATTGGGTGCTCTAGGGTCAACTACACATGATCTAATTATTGAATCTTGGAAAATATATGTCCGATTAGGTCACTGTGATAGCTCTATAAAATAATTGAACTTAATTACGGTAATTATAATAGTTTTGGAGTTAATTATAATTACACTAAAGTTTTGTACTTACTTGTAATTACTATAGAAATTGTAAACTTAATTATAATTATAATTAAAGTTCTAGGACTACACATGTAATTAAATGTAAACTAATTGGATTTTCTTTAATTAAAACTCCTAAATTACTATAAAAATTGTAAACTTAAATATAATTATAATTAAAGTTCTAGGACTACACGTGTAATTAAATGTAAACTAATTGGATTTGGACTTTAATTAAAACTCCTCTTAGGATTTTAATTAAGACTCCTATTTGATATTAGGGTAATTAGCACATAACGTCTCCGCCTTTCAATATTATTGTGGAAAACGTCATTACCTTTCATTTTTAAAACTTTCACCCTTATTTCCACATTTCATTACGCAAAAAGTCATTCTCATCTATTTTCTCAATTAAAAATTGTAAAATGACGACCATTTTCTTTAAATAAAATAAAAGAAAAAAATTAATTGCAATCATAGTCCCAATTTTTTTTAAAAAAGTGCAAATGGGTCTCAAATAAATTATTAAAATGATAATTAGCACATAATGTCCCTATATTTCACTATTATTACAAAAACATTCATACCATTATTTATTTATTTTATTTTTTATATTTTCACCCTTAATTACTCATTTGATTATGTAAACCATTCTTTCTATCAATTTTCATCAACTTTCTCAATAAAAGCTGCAAAATGATGAATATACCCTCCTATTTAAATAAAAAATCTAAAGAATTAATTACAACCATATTCCCATTTTTTTTAAAAATGCAATCAAATTCCCAATAAATTATTAAAAAATATTATTTTTTTTAAAGTGCAAACGAGTGTCAAATAAATTATTAAAGAATTAGAAATTAAAAAAATTATTTAAATAGGAAGCTATATTCATTATTTCACAATTCTTTATTGAGAAATTGAATGAAAATGATGGTTTGTGCAATCAAATATATAATTAAGGGTGAAAATGTCAAAAAAATAAAAGAAAAATATAGACCATTTTCACAATAACGGTGAAAGGTATGGACATTATTCACTAATTACTTTTTCAATAATTTATTTGAGACTCATTTGCACTTTCTAAAAAAATTTGGGACTATGATTGCAATTAATTTTTTTCTTTTTCTTTTAGTTGTATTTTAAGAAAATTGTATATTCGTCATTTCATAATTTTTAATTGAGAAAATAGATGAAAATGACATTTTGCGTAATGAAATGTGGAACTAAGGGTGAAAATTTCAAAAATGAAAGGTATAGATATTTTCCACAATAATATTGAAAGGTGGGGACATTATGTACAAATTACCCTTGGAACATCTTTTACCTCTATAAATAGAGATTAGATAGGCATAAAAATCTTACAAGAATTATAATACATAATTCCAAGTGTTCAAATTTGGAGAGAGAGAGAAAGTGGAAAAAAAAAAAATTAGTGCTCAAATTTGTAAAAAGAGAAAAAGTGGAAAAAAAAATATTTTCTTATTGTCCAATCCAAAAATTAGGTTATTGATTTAATTAAAAGAAGGTACCCAACCATCGGTATAGTTTTGACTTTGGAGTATACTATAGAAGATTTGGAGGTTTGAAATATCATGTTTTTGCAATTAAAAGACTAGAAGCTCGTGATCCAAAAGGCTAGAAGTTAGTGATTCATAATTAATTCAATAATATCAAATTTAGGTAGAAAATTAGAATCCCTAATTCTTGATATAACATACACGTGAACATTTAGACGATCTTGTTTGTTGAATTAAAGAAATTTTTTAATTTCTGGATAATTCCGCTTCTGCATTCCAACATTTAGACTATCCCCATGTGTAAGGTTGTCAACACATGAAACAAGGGACACGAAATAAATAGATATATAATGCTACTTGCCAGAAAATAAAATTGCAAAAATAAATGAAAAACATTAATAAAAAAACACCTATTTCTGCAAATCGACACCCAATTCCAACAGTAAAATAATTGGATCACCAACAGAACAATTTTCACACATCAAAATCCATTTATTCATCAACTTTTTACATACAAGTTCAGGTATAATCTGCACAAACTAAATATAAAAACGAATTCCACATTTTATGAGCCATTGTTTTAAAAAAAAAGAACTTGAAGAGAAATTTATGTAAAATTACAGCCAATTATGTAATTAAGTTCAATCACTTTAAATGATCATTAAGAGTTAAAGTTGGCAAAGAAATTTTTCATTTGTTCTACTAAGAGAAATAGATAGTGTGCAAGTAATAAAATTTATAAGTTCAAATTACTAATTCAGTATTGTAATTCATAAAATTATACTCAAAACTAAAAATAAATTCAAACTTGTGCTTTAATTAAATCCAATGACTTGAAGACATATTGTCTGCCAAAGTAGAACAAGTTTTGTTTTCAAGGAAGTAGCACCACATTATAAATGAAAGGAGTAGCACATAACTCTTGATATGTGTTATGTAACAAAGAATTTGTACAGATATCAGACCCCTCCACTCAAAGAAGAGTAGATCTCAAATTCTATTATCTTGCATCCATTGATGACATTGTGAGTCCATTAACAGAAAACTTCTTGCCATTTTCAAGTTCATCAACTGCTCTACCAGCGACGAATGTGGGGCATTTTGGCATTGGCAAAAGCTTCTTTTCATTTTTTAACATGGATAGAACATCCTCAATCATAGGGCGATCAGTTGCACGATTTTCCAAGCATAAAAGACCGACATGAATGCATCTTTGCAATTGATCTATATGGCTGCATGAACTTTTTAGTGATGGATCCACGACCTCTAATGCAGCATCTTTGCCCCATAGTTCCCAAGCCTACAATTGTTTACAAGAATCTAAATACAAAGAAAGATAACAAAGAGGAGACAAAACTTAAATATGTCAGACCAGTAACTTACATATTCCACTAGATTGAGAGGACCTTCTTGATTGTGGAAGCTATTGTTTTTTTGACCACTCACAATCTCAAGCAGTAAAACTCCAAAACTATAGATGTCTGATTTGGTAGAGTATCTACCGTGCATTGCGTACTCAGGAGCCATGTAACCACTATGAAATGAACAATAAACAGCATTTGGTGATAATGTTGATGATCCTTGAGAATATATATACAGACTATTGGCAGACAATATGAAAACAAAATATTCTTTGTTACTTACTATGTTCCCACAGGTCTATTTGTATTTGCTTCTATAGCATTCTGATTGAAGATTTTTGCGAGTCCAAAATCAGAAATTTTGGGGTTCATGTTCTCGTCAAGTAATATGTTACTGGCTTTTAAATCTCTGTGAATTATCCTTAATCGCGAATATTTGTGAAGGTAGAGCAGTCCTTGAGCAATCCCTTCGATGATGTTGAAACGTGTAACCCAGTTTAAGAGCTCCTTTGCTGGATCTGTCAAGAACATCATTCAACGTAAATCACAAATTTGTAATTGTAATATCAGAATTTTGCAAGTACTCCTCTTGCAAATGATGCCAGTCCTAAGGCCTTCCCAACTTAAATCGCATAGATTATGTTCTACTTGTGATAATGTTCTACATGTCTTCATATCTAAAATTATTTTAATTGGAATCATATTGACTTTTCTTAATTATGGAAAAATAAAAACCGTTTGTAATAGGTACGAAGATAATGATCATCAGTATCTACGATCTCATTGAAGTGTTGCCTATGCTCTTGGAAGCATAAAAGAATGAATTGTTCAAAATAGATGCTACTTACGAAAGAGAAAGAAGTCCAAACTTTTGTTGGGCATGTAGTCATAGATTATCATCTTCTCATCTCCACGGATGCAAAAACCCAATAACTTGACAAGATTTACATGTTGGATTTTAGATATAAGTATTAGCTCGGTTTTGAACTCGAGCAATCCTTGCTTTGACCCTCGTGAGAGTACTTTTACTGCTATTTCTCTCCCTTCAACCATTTTTCCCTGTTAGGGCACATAAACATGTACAACGTGTTTATCAATAATAAAGCTTTACATGGGAACAACACTAAAATAATGTCAAATAATTGGGAAGCTACCTTTGGATCCTAGCAAAATATGGCAAACTGTTTGCCTTAAGAAGTACAATACATAATAGTTATTGTAAGTAAGCACCTCTTTTCTTTGTACTGATGTCTTGGCTTCGTTCAATGATTCTCGGAAGGTAAACTGACAATGCCCTAGGCTCAATTGAAGAGGTACACAATCGCAAGGATTGACCACCCATCAAAGACTCATCCTAAATGCTAATACTTTTGCTGAAGACAACATTTAAATGAATAATTGGAGTTGGTCACCGTAATATCAAAGTTTGTCACACAAAAGACCTGGGTTCAAGTTTCAAGAATACCAAATTGTCAAAAATTCTCATGTGTCACGACTTTTGATGGATTGATCTACACGTAAGTGGGTGTGTTAAAGAAAAAATAATTATGTCCCGTATCTTATGGTTTAAGCTTTTAAATGACTAACTATTTAAGACTCATATAAACACTCAAAATGCCTTTATCTTTTCTATGCAGATAAGATGGCATCCTGAAGTAGTAGTTATGTAATCAGCCTGCAAAGCTCAGGTATCGTGGCCCTCCAAGTCAAGGGCACTTGATCCTGACGGTAGATTAGCTAACCAGGATTGAGCATGCAAAAACAGCCCTTAAAATAGCTACAAAATGAAGAATGATTTTCCAATCAAATTTACCTTATAAACAGGGCCGAAACCACCCTCACCCAGTTTGTTTTCTGATGAAAAGCTATTCGTAGCAGCCAGGATAGATGAATATGTAAACAGTCTGAGATCATGTCCCTTTCTTCCATCGTTGTCAAGTTCATCATTGTCTGGGTATTCCTCTAGGGTTATCATTTTCTCAAGTTCTTCCTCCATTTTCCCTGTAAGATAAGATGATCGCCAAAATATCAACATAACAATGGCAATGAATATAGTTCAAACATGGAAAATCTAAGAGTTATCAGAAATATACCTTGTTTAGTTTTTTGCATGATGAACCATGAACTGCCCAACAATAGCAGAACTATTGTAATCACCACAGCAATGATTATCCAAATCATCTTCTTCTTTCCTGTCATTCATCATTTGCTTATAGTGAATCAGACTGATTATTTTCTTTTCTTGGATATTAACTTGAGGAATTTTACAAATAGGTGCAATAATACAGTACGACCTGAATCACCATTCATCATCCAATTCAGAGCAATCAGTATTATTTGACCACTAGCTTGATATATGAAGGCAATCATAGGGAGAAAATAGAATTATGGAGGGAATTAGTTACTGGGGAAAAATCAATATAGTTCCAATGTCAAATCAGGATATCAACTAGGACAGAAGTCGAACTCTTCTTTGGCTTCAAGGTAATATCTATGAATAATCATCAACTACAGATAAAGAGTAGAAGATTATGACCTATCATGCGACATACAATGTATCACAGACATATGATCATCACGCTTAAACCAAGTTCTATGTTCTATTCCTTCTCTTAGAAGGAAAAGAACTTATAATTTGACCATCAAATTTCTTATAAATCTCAAATATGATATTGCAAAAGAAACGGGATTTCACATATAAATGAATTTATATCAAATGGCTTTATGTAATCAAAATCGAATGCCAATTATGTGGATTTTGATATAGTATTTCCTTTGCTATCAGTTAAAAATGGATGATGCTAGTTTCTTTTGAAGGGTAATTAGCACATAACGTCCTCACATTTTACTGTTATTGTAGAAAACGTCTATACATTTCATTTTTTGGCATTTTCATCCATATTTTCACCTTTCATTGCCCAAAAGATCATTTTCATCCATTTTCTCAATTAAAAATTGTGAAATGACGAATATACTCTTCTCTTTAAATAAAACAAAATGAAAAAAAATTAATTGCAATCATAGTCACAATTCTTTTTAAAAAAAAGAACAAATGAGTCTCAGATAAATTATTAAAAATGTAATTAGCACATAATGTCCCTACCTTTCACCATTATTGCAAAAAAAGGTCCATACATTTTATTTTTGGCATTTTCACCCTTAATTACACACTTATTACGTAAACCATTCTTTCTATCAAAACCCAAACAGAAGGTTTATTAAATCAAAACCCAAATGAAAAGAAGTTTATTAGAAAAAAAAAAAAGAAAAAAAGGGATTCTGAACCCCAAACAGAGGAATTGAAGTAAGGGAATGTGTGCATATGTTGAAAAATTCTTGATTTGGTGATGTAACTTACTTTTGGTTGAGGGCTCTGAAACAAGAACGGATTGGTTAGGTGAAGAACCATTAAGAACGAATTGTAGAAGTGCAGAACCATCAAGACTCTGTTCAAAAATCAAATTTTTCCCTTTCCAGTATGAACATCCATAGTCATGTCCTCTAAAGGCTACACATTCACAGTCCTTCCAGCAGTTCTCTCTGCAGTCACTCTCAGTAAGGCTTGCATTCTCATCATTCTTATAAGATCCTCCAATTTGCCGGCTACCATTACTGTAAAGGAAATTCCCTGATTTCCGAACAAATGTCTCATTATGATTCCTGCAACTTGGCTGGTTCCATAATTTACAGCCTGGGTAAGCCGAAGATCCTTTTACGTAATAACCGTAGCAGAGACTAACTTGTGCTATCAATGGCCTACGAATATCACTATCTTGTATATCCCCGTTATATGCCAGCCGCCATCCAGAAATAGTTCTTCGATCTTCAGGTGTCCGCTCGGGGTCTATTATAAGGGAGTAGCTGAAGTAATCCTCCACACCATTTGAAACATTGGTGAAATTGTAATTGAAATTGATAACATCGGGTTTAAGGACTATATTCTCAAATTCCTTGACATTCAATGTCCCGTTCTCATCCGTATAGTTTTTCAAATCGCCACTGGTCCAATAAGCCAACCGTCGTCGTCGTACAATCAGTCTACGTGTGCCAGGATCCCATTCTAGCGTAAAAGCTCCTGAAGCGGGATTGTTTTCGCCAAACCATGATGTAAGAGACCAATTTCTCCCAGTCCTACGATTAACACCTAATTTCATCCCCGGAATAAGAGTATCAGTTGGATAATCAAAGCTTTCCCACAGAATCCTGCCCTCAGATCCATTTATATTCATCTCTCTCACTACAAAATTCCCCGAATTCAACAGCGTGGCTGTTATATTTGTGCCATTTCCGCCTGCATACAGCTGAATAGGATCTGATCTGTTGCTCGTTATAATAAGTTTTCCAGCACTACTTATTGTGAGAATGCCAGAGTTATCCATAATAGGTTTTTCTCTGTTACCAAGCCATACTGGATAGTACGAATGAGAATCTGTGTACCATATTCCTAAGTAACGATTATTGGTATCTTTGGGCTTATAGAATCCTAAAGTGAAAACTTTGTTATCCGAAACTAAGGAAGCAGATGAATTTAGACTATCCCCATGTGTAAGGGTGTCAACAGATGAAACAAGGGGCACAAAATAATAGAATATGAAAAAGAAGAATGATATGGTTAGGATTACAACTTTCTCCATTTGGATATGATCATCAGCAATTGTTAAAGCCAATAATATAAACATGGACTCGTGATTTGAGTTTTTACAACGCACAAATCAGTAAACACCAACAATAATTGAATATTAATTAATGGGACCAAAGATATCAATTAGATTCCAATTTAAGTTTTTCTTCTTTTTTTATGGTGGGAATAATTCTACACTTTTTATGTACTTTTCAAGTTTCTAGAGTGTCAACTCTTTTAGTCTTACTTTTGATATTTCCAAAATACATCAATTCTAATCCTACCAAGATTATTGTTTGGGAAAACTTATTTTTTGGGTTAATAGATTTTAAAATAGTGATTTTTAACGGAATGTGCAGTTAGAAATTGGAAAAAAAAAATTGGGTTTGCATCTAAAATTATTTTATTTGGAAAATAAGTGATTGAAAATTAGTTTGAAGAAAAATTAGTTTATAAAAACTGGGGTCAAACGAGGGCTATATTTGCAAATTTTTCGATTAATTGTTAAAAAATCGGCAAGATATCAGCAATAATATCAAATGGATAACCAACCGAATAATTTCCACACATCAAAATCCATTTATTCATCAACTTTTACATACAAGTTCAGGAATAATTTGCACAAACTAATATAAAAGTGAATTCCTATGATAAAATAATATACTGTAATTACGTGCTGAAAAATGAAAAAAAAAAATTAAAAGAATTGACAATAATGAAAGCGAACAATTAAAAATATTTTTATTTAAAAATTACCCCCATTTATAAATAAATTCAATCACTTGAAATTATCCATAAGAGTTAAAGTTCCCAAAAACGATCATAAGTTCGCAAAGGAATTTTTTGTTAGTTTTACTAACCGAAATAGATAGTGCAAGGAACAAAATTATAGGTTCGAATTATTAATTCGATATCGTAAAAGTTACCATAAAAAGTTCAACGACCCACTTGGAATTTCTATGTAAATGAGTAGTCATTAGCAAATTTTACACCATTTTTAATTATTATTTTCTTATATTTAAGGGTAAATGGAACTGAAAACTCATTGACGCATTAGGTAAAATTCATTTAGAATCGCTGAACTTTATTTTATGTCAGTTTAATTCATGTTTCGCGTTCAATGATGCACTTGTATTAACATAATTTTTGTTCACTAGATCGTCTAATTAACTTTATTATGAATCAAACTAAAGTCAAAAACAAAGTCGATAAATGGTGAAAAAGTGAAATTCACTAATTAACTTGAGATCGAATGAGATTTATTGATCAACATAAAATTTCGCAATAAACTCACTATCACCATTGTTTTTAATCTTATATTTTGTTTTAAAATATGAAAATTCAACTTTTGATATGATTAGTGTTAGGTTTTAGTAGTTATGTAATTGACAATTCTATAAATAAAAGGATTAAATTGTACTATGTTTAAAAAGTCAAGGAGTAATGTGTAAATTATTGAAAATATGGTTATTAGGTCTAGGGTTCAAGAATGCCAAAAGTAGGAAAAACGGCGCGGATTTTCGTTAAGCTGTCGCCAAGGTTTGGCTCGAGCTACAAAACAGAAACATCGTCGCTGAACTGTCGCATTTACTTCGCTCGAGCGACATGCAGTCACTTGATCGTCGTTGAGTCCTCGCTCAAGCGACGTGGTTATCCGGAAAATTTTTATTTTGCGATTTAAAGACTTTTTATCTGGTCGTTTCCTATCCTACCTATATATGTCAAAACAAATCTATACGAAAAGAGACAATGTTGAACATTGAGAGAGTTTCATCTGTGAGAGATTCATTCTATTATATCTTTCAACGTTCATCTATTTTGTTTGTTTTGGTGAGAAAAACATCATTCCTATGATCTAAATACCAAACTGTCTTTCCTCTACATTTGGTCAGAATTTTGAAGATCAAGAAAAGTTGACCGGAGTTCCAGTCTATGAAGAACAAGGTGTTCTTCGTTGATCCATAGGAAATATACAATTCTACGANAACAAGGTGTTCTTCGTTGATCCATAGGAAATATACAATTCTACGAGATTAGGAGTATTGCAGGGTAGCAGATTCCACGAAGTGTTTTGGCAACAGCAGCTAAGGATTGGTACAAGGAGCACAGGATCTAGGAAGATATGTAATGAGTGCAGTCAGAAGATTAGATAGTACGGGTCGTCTAGTCTAATAGACTGTAAGTTGTTAAAATCGTTTATAGTAGATTGATGGGCAATGTACCTGGAGTTTTTTCCAGTTGGATTTCTCCGTGATCGTCCTTCTGTTGATTTACTGCTTTTGCCTTGTTTATTGATTGATCATACAAACCGCGGTATTCAAAATTAGAGCTAAAATGATTTGCATGTTTAATCATTTATAAAAGAATTAAAAAGTGACTTGTTATTAAATTCCGCATTATACACATATTTACCCTCATTTAGGTGTTGTTAGGGTCGAACTACGTATTTTTAATTGGTATCAAAGCCTTAAATCGATTCCTGACCCTTAGTATATTATTCTAGATGAGACAGCCATTGTCCGTGCCACCGTTCTTCGACGGAAGCTATTATGCTTACTGGAAAGTCCGAATGAGAGCTTTCTTCAAAGTGTTGGATGAACGTATTTAGATTAGCGTTCAAAATGGGTGGACTCCGCCTGCAACAACTGTTGCTCGTATAGTTACACCAACTGATATTTCACTGTGGATCAAAACTAATTTGGATGAGTACAATTGGAATAGTAAAGGCCTTCATGCCATGTTCATGGCTGTGTCTGCTGAGGAGTTTAGGTGAGTGTCAATGTGTGAAATTGTTAAAGAAGTTTGTGATATATTAGAAACCACACACGAGGGTACCAAAATTGTTAAAAACTCTAAACTCCAGATGTTGACTACTAAGTTTGAAGATATTAGAATGAAGCACGATGAATCGTTCAATGAATTCTTTGCGAAACTAAATGATATAGTTAACTCTAGCTTT
>CAIGRN010156866.1:0-15313 GCA_903798345.1 Fraxinus anomala
CTCTTTTAAAAGTGAATTCAACAAGAAACAACGTAAGCAAACGGTATGTAACAAAATTTCAAATCTAACGACTTGTCACGACTCCTCTAAGAGGAATCAAAATCAAGAAGATGAATTTCCTAAAAGACAAAGTAGCACCTCATCTTACCTCACATCACATGCAAACTAGTCCACACACGACACCGCCCTACAATTCTACAGAACAGAATCTCAAAGCTGAAACAAATCAAGAATTAGAAAAAGATAAAAAAGCCATCTCTCACTGTAAAACAGTGACCACAGCCATTGGTTCCTCCTTTTCCCCTCACCACTCACTCACACTTTCCCTTTCCCAATACCTTTTTCTTCATCTCAATCCCTTCCTTTGCATTTTCTACCAAATAGTTTCTCCTTGTCCTTTTTTTTTTTTTTTTAGTATAAGCAGTCTTTTTTTTTTTTTTTTTTTATTCTTTATAATTTCACCTCCATTACTCAACTTCAATCTTTCGGAAAACCATAAATTCTTTGCTTACGGCGAAGTTTATTCTTTTCTCGCTCAGGCCCAGTTTATTATTTGTAATGTTTGTATCTATGTGAAGTGGGTTTCGACAATTTTTTAAGGGTTTGATTTGTCTGAGAAAAAATGGGGACTGAATTGGAAGATGGGGCAGAGTATTCGTTTGCGATGGAATACCACGGACCGCCAATAACCCGGAACCTACCGCGGGCCGTGCCCATCAATGTGGATCGGATTCCTGTGGCGGCCGTGGTTTCGCCGGTGACGTTACCGGATAAGTTGTCGCTGCCTATTGTACACCCATTATCAGCCACTGAAATAAGCAAGAAATTCTCCAAGGAGTGTAAGTTGGGTTCCTCGTCTGAATTATTGACTGTTTCTCCAACTTCCGTGATATCTTTTGAGCAGGGAAAAGATGGGGTTGGCGAGGGTTCTTTTAGTAAAGAATTAGGTTTAGGGTCTGAAACTTCTGTTTCGCCAAGCTCAGTGAACAATGCATTCGAGGAAAGAGATCCTAGTAATGGTCCCAGTAGCAATAGTAATTGTGTTATATCGGGCGAATTAAGTAGTGATTTAGAGAGTTCTAATCATGATTATGGGGCTAATGGAGGGAACGAGTTGGGATTTTCATCCGTCTCTCATGACCATTCGCTCGAGATGATTGGCGGTGTTGAGAGTTCTGGTGCATTAGGGTTTTCAGATTGCTCTGAGAAGTCGATGGAAATGTCAAGAAGCTTGCAGAAGAGTGTTTCGAGTGATTGCAAAGAGAGGCTAAATTTTAATGAGTCGAACCAGCAGGATTGGGACTCTAATGAGTCAGTAATGAGTATGGATTACCCATCTTCTCGGATTTCTTCCTGTAAGTTTGGTGATGGGAAAAATGAATCTGGTCGTGATGTTAGGCGAGTCTCATTGGTGAAATTTTGTGATATTGAGTCAGATGATGATGATACGGACAAGGAGTTTAGTCGTGCCGAACCTGAGGTAGTTATAGCTAAGAGAGAACCTGCTGTGAAGGTGAGGAAAGGGGCGTGTTATCGGTGTTTGAAAGGAAGTAGGTTTACGGAAAAGGAGGTATGTATCGTTTGTGATGCAAAGTATTGTAGTAATTGTGTGCTCAGAGCAATGGGATCTATGCCAGAGGGAAGAAAGTGTATCACATGCCTTGGATTCCCCATTGACGAGTCTAAGCGTGGCAATTTGGGGAAATGCTCTAGGTTGCTCAAACGACTGCTTAATGATTTGGAAATTCAGCAGATTATGAAAGCTGAGAAATTGTGTGAAGTAAATCAATTGCCACCGGAGTACATTTGTGTTAATGGTAGGCCTCTTTATCACGAGGAGCTGGTTATGTTGCAAAGCTGCCCAAATCCACCAAAGAAGCTGAAACCGGGAAAATATTGGTATGACAAAGTATCAGGTCTTTGGGGAAAGGTGAATTTTATAGTTTTAACAAATTATTCTAGTATTATTGCTCCTAATGTTTGCTGTCATTACTCAAGTTAGCAAATCTGCTCATCTTAACAGGAAGGAAATAAGCCTTCACAAATTATTAGTCCCCATCTAAACGTTGGGGGTCCCATTAAGGCAGATGCTAGCAATGGGAACACTCAAGTTTACATAAATGGTCGTGAGATTACTAAAGTGGAGCTGCGTATGTTAAAGGTTGGCATTTGCGCTCGTGTAAGAAATAACTTCAGATCTTTCTCGTAGTTGTTAACTTATAGTTCTTGATATTGCAGTTGGCGGGAGTTCAATGTGCTGGTAATCCACATTTTTGGGTGAATGAAGATGGTTCATACCAAGAGGAGGGACAGAAAAATACGAAAGGTTATATCTGGGGAAAGGTGGGATATCGGTTGAGACCATGAATGATGCTTCTTTACTGCACCAAAAAAAGTTAAAACATATAAATAGATAAACTAAAGGCTTACTCTTCCTCTCTCTTTACCTGCCATTCTCTTCTCTCACTATTTATGTTACTTTTCAGGCTGGAACAAAGCTTCTTTGTGCTGTACTCTCCCTTCCAGCTCCTTCCAAATCCTCTTCTCCTTGTGGAGAGCAACTGAATAATGTGGTCAGTCGATCATTTCCTGACTACTTTGAGCATAGAGCAATTCAGAAACTTCTTTTGATTGGTAATGGTGGATCTGGGACGAGTACCATATTTAAACAGGTATTTCCTGAAAATCAGAAATTTTCAATCTTGATATTTTGGCCTATTTTAATCCCTTTGTCTAATATTATTCTCAGATGGTTGGAATACATCATGGGAAAGATGGTCTTATGACCCTCAAAATTTATCAGTGTTCAAATAATAATAATTTTTGCTCTTATTGGGTTCTCATGCCATTTGGCATCCATATTATTGATGCGATAAGCCATTTATTCTCTTAACTGCTTTAACATGCTCCTTGATCCAAAAAATCGATATTTTGATATTAAATTAATTGGATAGCTCTAAAATGGGTCTCTATTAGGGATAAGAAGACATCCACAATCTGGATATTTTAATTTGGCCATCCAAATCATTATATGATCTTAATGAGGAGAAATGTTGAAATGGTAAAAGTAGAACATAACAAGAAAAGAACTTTTACATAAAGATGGGCACAATTCTTATATCGTTAATACTTTAATTACAGATATTTTCCAATTTTTTCAATGCTTTGTCTAAACAAGCCTGTCCCTAATGTACCACTTTTATTTGCCAGAGCAAATCACGAGTTCAGTTAACATTGTGTAACACACACCTGTTTGATATTATTTGTGGCTGCAAACTCTCGAGTATAATTGTAGAGTTGGCACTTTCTTAACCAAATGTTATGTCTGGTATCTTGAACATAAAGATCATTATTATGAAAAAAAAAAAGGTTAAAGAGGAAGTTGAAAATATTAAAATTTCCCTTCGTTTATGGCAAAATATATAATGTCTTCATTACGTTCTTGTTACACATGTTTCCTTTAGGTATGCACAACTCAGTGCTCAGTCACTCAGGACTTGCACTTTCTATACTCAGTCACTCGTTTATTATTTCCCAAATTTGGTTGCACATTGCCATTGTGGTTCTCTGCTACAAAAAAATATATATCAGAACCATTTTAATTTATAATCTTTCACTTGATCACTCGCTTGATCATCATAGTATTGTCCAAACACAAGTACACTAGTGCATTTGTAGTATCTGTGTCAATGTCAACATGATTGCTTGTCTTCTGGCACAAGTTAGGAGTTGATAGCTTTGAAGTACCTGCTTTTCTCTATTAAGTATCCATATATCAAATTCTTTTTCTCGAACAAGTTCTTTTATGAAGCAGTTTTTGGTATGAATCGTGCATGCTTGAAATGTTTGTTCTGTGTGATTCTTCTTTTTTTTTTTTGTTTTCGAAAATACCTTGTCAAATTGGCTGCTTATATGATTAAATATTGTTGTATTAGGCCAAAATTCTTTACAAAGACATAGCTTTCTCAGAGGATGAGCGTGACCACATAAAATTGTTGATCCAGACCAATGTGTACAGTTACATTGGAATACTTCTTGAAGGCCGTGAGCATTTTGAAGAAGAAAGTTTGAATAACTTGAGGAAAAATGGTTCTGATGATGATACTGAACTTACTGGTATGTGGTAACTTTATAATGGCTTGTTTCTTTACCCTTCAAAGCATAAAAAAACCATTTACCTGCCAGCTGGGAAGCAAATTTGTCATCTACTGCACTCTGTCTAGCTGTTGAGTTCTCTTGTTTGTTCTTCATTTATTACTTTTCTTATTGAGTTGGTAATTTAGAAGTACGAATATGCAATGTGAAGTTGGGTATTTTGGCTACTAACAGGTTGTGGCGATGGCAATGATGAAAAAACTCCATATTCCATTTGTCCAAGGTTGAAATCATTCTCCGATTGGCTTCTGAAAATTATGGCTTCAGGAACATTGGAAGTGATTTTCCCAGCTGCTACTCGTGAGTATGCACCTTTGGTTGAGGAGTTGTGTAGCAATTCAGCCTTCAGAGCAACTTACAATCGGAGAAATGAATTGAAAACTCTACCCAGTATTGCTAGTTATTTCCTTGAGCGAGTAAGATCATAACTCATTTCACTTGCATGCTTGATTGATTAGAATGAATTCACTAGACATATTATGGTGATGCTTACTAAAATGTTGTAAATCAATTCAAGCAAACCTTCATGTTTGGCTTCTTTGATTTCTGGATAGTCTATTTGGGTGCTCCTCAATTACATTTGTGATCATTGATCTTGTCTAATGTATAATCAAGGAGACAAGAGTGGTTTAAATTGACCTAGTAGGCTTAATTGTATCTTTGTTTTGGTACTTACAAGAGCAAATGTTCCAATAAAATAGAGAACTATCATAAGAAAGGATTGCTTTTGGCATTGGTAGTTTGTAGGAATGTGGAGCCTTTCAAATTGTAGTGTGTTTCAGCATGACCTTCAGATATACATATGTTCTCAATTCTCAGGCAGGTATGAGCAGAATCTTAAGGCTAGCTTCTTTGGCTAGAGAGAAGTGTAGATTAGGTTCATTGACATCATGCACTAGCACTTTGATGAACTGAAACCAAGTTTCCATGTAACTGTATTGATTGGTTTAGATTTGAGAGCTCAGTCACTTATAGTTGTGCAATCTGCGTTTTCTCCTCTTCAGGCTGTTGATATATTGAAACCAGATTATATGCCATCAGATTTGGATATCCTATATGCTGAAGGTGTTACTTCATCCAATGGGCTTTCATGTGTGGACTTTTCATTTCCGGAGCCAGCACATGACGATGATGTTGACAGTGAGGATCCGCATGATTCTCTGCTCAGGTATGTCTAATAATTGATATATGCATGTTGACAAGAAAGATCTGTTACACTTGAGCTTTTCGTATTGTAACTTCCCTAATCAACTTCAATCATATAAAACTTGGTTCTGCAGTTTTTCTCTTTTTGAAAATTTCAATGTGGCTTTGGTTTTTGCAGATTATAGACTTTAAACTGAAGTTGTCAAGTGTAACAAATAGGAACTTGCTACTTGTTTAGTTCATTATTATGCGCTATAAAACTTAACACTACACCTATATGTACATGTTACTGTGTTATTGAACAACCATAAAAATTATATACATAATAAATAAATGAAGAAAAAATGGAGGAATATGGAGCAGAGAGTGGAAGAGTCTAGTGGTCAAACAGATGAATATAGATTGTAGTTCATCCTTTTCAACTTTGATGTAAGTTCTTACCTTTTTTTTTAATTATTATTATCCATTTTTCCAAACATATGGATTCAGTGATGGCCCAATCGCCTGGATATTTGGCTGGGCAGTAGACTAGGAAGTTACCTGGTCCCGCCACCCGCCTACTCTAATTATCTACCATGCTTCCAGCCTTATTTTCATTCAAAAACAGTTGGTGTCTGGTCACCACATGTGCTTAGTAGATACAAATAAACACATTAAACCTCTAGTGTAGTAGGAAATGAGCAGGAAATCACTTTGTACTAAAAATTTGGTCTCCCATAAAGAGCTGGAGAAGATAGAAGAAATTATCACGTGTATACTATGCCCCCTCCCTAACACTCATATGAAATGGGGAAAACAGTCGTGTGCATAGACAACCTTTTTTCGAACATCTTTCCAAGATAATAGCTTATGAAGCAAAACTATTCTGACAGTGAAAAATGCCATTCCGTATAAAGTTCTACCTTCAACCCTATGTTAGGCATGCAATAGAAGTTGGTGGAAGGAAAATTGTTTAGGGTCCGTTTGATTGTAAAGGTGGAAAATGAGTGGAAAGAAAATGAATTGTAGGGAATTGAATTGCCTAGAAATTGTTTTACTGGGAATTGTAATTAATTGTGTTTGATTGATATAATTTTCCACCTGTAAAATGTTGAAAGTTTGTTGTCCGTTTGGCTTTGCTTTTCATGGAAATTGTTCATTAAAATGATAATTTTTTTTTTACCATTGGGTCTAGCATTTGTTCCAATTGCCAAAAAAAAAAAACATACCGAAATTATCAATAAAATTGATAATTTTTTTAACCATTGTGTCTAGAATATTTTCCAATTGCCAAAAAAAAAAAAAAAAAAAAAGGCTGGAAAACAAAATTCCCACCAAAACCTAAAGAAAACCAATTCCTTAATTGCCAAAAAAAAAGAAAGGCTGGAAAACAGAATTCCCACCAAAACCTAAAGAAAACCAATTCCTTAATTGCCAAGAAAACAGGCACGTGGTTGCTGGGGGAGGAAAACAATTTTTGGGGAAAATAAAGCATATCAAACACTACAAATTTCCCGTGGAAAATGGGCTCAATCAAACAGGGCCTTAGAGTGAAATGGAAGAAAGTAATGTTCTCTCATTTGACTGGAAAAGAACTTTAAAGAGGAATTGAACACCAGGTGGAAAAGTGAGTTTTGTTGTTTTATTTGACTACGGAAGGTGAATGACAAGCTAAATGTTAAATGTGTCTCTACCATAATTTGTGTATCTACCCTATTATGGCTCATGGTTGATATTATTTTCATGTCATATCCAGTGGATAATATGATTAATTTCCCACGTTGCAAACCATAGCCTAGCCTAGGTATAGGAGAAACTTTTTCACAATTCAACAGATAATCAACACTTCTACGTGACTTGGCCTGCCTTTTGTGAACATGCTAGAAGGTTTGGGCTTTGACTACTGGCGACTCAATTTGACAATTAAGTCACCCATTTTGGCAGTTTTCATGTGGGTGTCTTAAGTGAGGTTTCTAGGCTTTTCTTTCTCTCTTTATTTTTACCTGAAGCTTGGGTGCCAAGTGAGGTTCTCAAAATGTCAATAGATTGCTGCTTTAAAGGCATAAAAATTCATGAATCTTTTGCTAAATTGTGAGATTCAATAGTTGGTCCACTTAATTTGGTTTAGTTGTATTAGATTATTCCATATCAAAACTCTATTTGCACACAAACATCATGTAATGGCACCTCAACCCTATTCACTTCATCCTCCCTGCCACCAACAAACTGAAGAGCACCTCCTCGAAGCATAGCCTGCAATATCACTCCATAGTCATCATGGTCACCCTCTGTATGGCAACATAAGGATCATAGTCCAAGTTTTATTTGCCTTGACATCATATTTCATTCTAGAGAAATGTAGTACAAAAACCAAAATGATCATTATCATCTACTGAACAGTTAACGTCGTATAAAACATGTGATTCACGCACATCTTCAGTAACTTATATATCGTGGTTGAATAGAATTTATAAAAGAATGCATCATATTAAGATCTGCGCATGGATGTTCATTGGGAAGCTTAAGATGCCAAATTGAATCGATTTTAAGATTTGTACTCCTCGCTCTACATCATGTGAATTAAGCATAAATCACCGAAATACTACAGTTTAGACTTGAGACTACTGTCTTGTTTGTCTATTTTTATCGATTTGAAGATTTTGATGCCTGGTTCTTTAGTATTTTCCAACAATATCTTCTGGTTTCCAGATTTCAGTTGATTAGATTGCAGACTAAAGGTTTCGCAGAAAACTGCAAGTGGCTTGAGATGTTTGAGGATGTTCGACTTGTTATCTTCTGTGTCTCCCTAAGTGACTATAACCAGTATGTCATTGATGGTGAAGGGATCTCCGTCAACAAGATGGTGTTAAGTAAAAAGCTTTTTGAGAGTGTTGTTACTCATCCAACTTTTGATCAGATAGACTTCCTTTTAGTACTAAATAAATTTGACTTATTCGAGGAAATGGTAGAACAGGTTCCTCTAAGTCAGTGTGATTGGTTTGATGATTTTCATCCTGTGATAAGTCGCAATCGCTCCAACAGCAACAGAAACAACATCAACAACCCATCTCTTGGACAGTTGGCATTTCATTATATTGCTGTTAAGTTCAAGAGGCTGTACTCGGATTTAACTGGTCGAAAGTTGTATGTATCAATAGTGAAGGGGCTGGAGCCAAATAGTGTTGATGCTGCACTGAAGTATTCAAGGGAGATTCTGAATTGGGATGAAGAGAGAAACAACTTCAACTCAAGTGAGTATTCGGGCTATAGCATGGATGCAAATTCCTTCTCTCATTGAAGTCAAGTAAAGAAGTTTATCCCCACCGTACATAAACGCGTGAATGAGCAAACATATTATAGGAACAATTTGGAGTATATTCTTTGTATGTTTTCGTTTGTACTGTGAGTTTGGGCTGCTGGATTGGAAACTGGCAAGTGATTGAAAATTAGTGCCACAATCTTCAGAATGACTTGTGCTGTGTTTTTCTCTTGGCATTTCATGTTGTAGGCTAATTCTTGTTATGAAATAGTTTATTCAGTATAGTTGTAAAATTCTGGTAATGAAAAGGAAATTATAGTTCTATGTAACATGTTTGTGTAGCTTTCCACTTGTGGATTCAACAAATCAGGCAGACGTAATTTGTTTACCCTGTTTTTATTTTCAATTCCTCGGGTTGGACACAGGACACTGTCTTGTTCCTTTTAGCATCTCAAATATGTCCGTCTATTCTACTTGGTTACCATGTATAAGGTCCTAGCATCGCTATCCACTCCTCTTTTTCAATTGCTTGAAGTGTATCCTTGCTATTATTCTTTCTCGAAATAATTTCTTAGATGCCTTCCCTTGACAGGGTTATTGAAAAAATGCCGTGATCTAATTTTTGTTTAGAAGGCTATTTTTTGAGTTTGCACGAAATGTTTTACCAATTCTTATAGCATATTTGGTACGTAGTAAATGTACTACGACTCGTGCTTGGTCAAGCACTGAATGTGCCAGGCAAACCTTGCCAGGTTTATTACCAACACGTGATTTGACTACATTCGAGAAAATCTACTCCACTATTCAGTCTTTAGTACCAAACGTGCCAATTATGTTTCAAGATATATGATTGGTCTGGCACAAATATAGAATATTTAATTTTAACATCTTCAGAATGAAGGATTAGGAATCAAGGAATGAGAAAAGGGCAAAGGTAATATTTACAAAAATAAATTAAAAAAATGGAGAACTTCACCTCCTTTCCTCGTTTTAGAAGGTCGTAAAAAGAGAGTATAATGAGAATAGAAGTGATTGCTTTTCATTTTTCAGGAAACCCAATTTTCCAGGAAAGAGGAAACAGAACTTCTGAAGAAAGAAAACATATTTCTAAGATAAAAATCGACAAGATTTACCCCTTTTCCCCTTTCTCCTAGCTCCCCTTTACTCGCATAAGAACCTCTAGGAGCAAACGAAAGTAAAACACAAAATCAGTCGGCTACAAAACTATATCGTGCCTGTTCCATTGTGCTCAAATGAATGTTTTTACATGCCCAACCCAATCTTGACATCTGTTCATTCAGATGGACAAGATTAACTTGCGCAGATTGCTTGCTTGCTTCTTTCAAATTAAGCCATTGCCTAATGTTTGACTCCCAGAAATCACATCCTTCAAAATCATTCTTCCAACCGATCCTGTTTAGTAGGAGACCCTTGCGGATGTAACATGCCTACGCATTTCATGATTACAAATCAACAATCGACAGACATGAACAAAGTAAGACAGGCTCCAACAGCCATCCCAAAACTACGCTACTTATAATAGTCAGATTAGTCGAACAAAATTTGGTATCTACTTTCATGAAAAAGAAACATTACGAAAGGAAGGATCTTTCACCTGCAATAAACCCATGATAACGTCTGAAGTGCCAGCACCTTCCCGTAGACAAAGAAGAATGCCATGCTGCAATTATGTCAACATTATTGATTATGAGAAGGGCAGATTAGCAAGAAATACTTGTAACGGGAGCATGTTTGGCTAAGCTTAAAAATAAATGAGTTACATTTCCAATATTGATCGATAAAAAGATTATTATTGCAATAATTACTTTTCTACTTATAAATTTAACTTATTAAGCCCAACCAAATATGCTCTAATTCTCAATAAATTTAGCAACAGAACATATTATATAAGAGTGCGAGCTCCTTAAATGTACTCACATCCCCTATTTTGTTGAATCCTTCAGTAACGCTCTCCATGCATATGAAGTAGAAATCCTTATCATTTAATGATCGCATTGTCATCATTGATAGCTTCGGCATTTGCCTCTTGGGATTTAAGCAACCAATTCTTATAGGCAGTAGCTCCCTGCCTAATGCAAATCTTACTTAGGAGCTATATCTGATATGAAGACAGCTCAAGAAAACGAACTAAAGATATGTATGGCTATGTACAAAGAGGAACCTCACCTCTGCTCCAGAAGAGATCAATGCCTTCCTCTTTACTCACTTCAGCTGGAGAAGGAACATATCCCAAATTAATCCAGGTGTTCAATATTATCTCAAGCCTATCCTGAAGAAGAAAGTAGGAAAAAGACGCTTAAATGCAATACGTAGCAGATAAGGTTGAATCGGGCTTTCCCAAGGTATTGAAAATATAGTGAACCAAAACACGCAAGTAGTGAGTAAAAACCAATTTGTTGGAGACATCGTAAATAAATAAAGTGGTTTAAGCTATTAGATGGGATGATTTAACATCATATCAGAGCAGGTAGAAGTCTTGAGTTCAAGTTTCAAAATCATCCAACCATGAAATTTGTGCACGTGTCATTTCTTTGATGGGAAAACTAAATTTAGCCTACTCGTGAAGGGATGATATGAGTACTAAATTTAAATAAATAACCATGTTCCCTCTAATAACTTATTGAACCACCTCATCTAAAAGCTCAAGTTATTAGAGAGGCAACAAACCTATTTATTTAAATTGTCTTCCTCACACCTTCACGTGCAGGCTGGAATCATTATTTATTGAAGGCCAGCCATGTGCAAAATTGTTTTAAATGGGAAGCAGCTAGACTTGAACCAGTTCTATTGCCATATCCATATTAAACCACCTCATCTAAAAGTTTAATCAGTTATAGAGAGACGATATGTTTATTTAAATTTAGTCTTGAAGACAATTGAAATCAAAATATGGTTCTGATGAACAGAGTAGTTACTTAAGCAGAACATGTGCATGTTGGACATGTTGGGTAAATACAGAGAATTAAAAATGAAATAATGACGTTTTTCTGGATTATTACTTAGAAGCTACTACTTAATTGAAAATGACAAGCATGCGGGGGATTTAAAAGGAGGGGGCGGGGAATATTCATGTAATATGAGATATACACTAGACGTATGAAATTCAAGAGCACAGCACTTGTGTCAAGTGTCAATATATGAAAAAAAAAGAAAAAAAAAAAAAAATTAAGAAAAAGGGATTATATACCAGCACGAGAAGGTAGAACAGAGATTCATGAAAGAAGTGAAGGTGACCAAATTGAATTCTAATGTAAGTGCTTTGAGGGAGGAGCTAATGGCTTTCCCATTTGTGAAACAGAGATTCATCAAAGAAATTTTCTCATTTCTTTTACAGTCGTGCTACATGTACGTAATAGGTTTACATAATATTTTACACACACATTGTGATGAGATATGATTTTAAACCATTATGTATGATAGCTAACATAACAATCTATCATCTACTTCTAAAAAATTCTTGAAATTTCAAGTACGGGTGAGTAATGAAGTCGCTCGCCTGCTTACCTTGACTCGCTCGCGAGCTGAGTAACAAATCACTCGTACGAGCCACTCATGAGCTATCATATAGAATAAAAAATTCAATTTCAATAATGATGATGATGATGACAAGCAGCTCATTTCGGTTCATCCAATTTACCACACCTAATTTCAAATGTATGTGTGCAGTTCAATTTGCCCCATTTAACACCCCTAATTTCAACTGTATAAGATTCCCACCGTATTTTTCGCTATACTACAGCATAGGGAACCAACCTATGTACTTCACTTGATCGACAACCTATTTATTTAACAGTCATCAATGCTCGATCAAAGTAGAGTGGAGGCATGTGCATTAAGCAGAGAATTTGTATTTTAAAATAAAAGTTCCCAGTGAAATATACCAAAGTTAAAAAACCAAATTCAAAAATCAAAATTTAGCAATTTCATTTATGAGCAAATAGTAAACACTCTTTAAGACTGACCAACTTGAATACATTATACATAAAGATCCTTTCTTTTCAAACAAACGCCTGATTTGGTGATGAAAATACATTCCTCTTGCTTCCTCCCTGCCTGCCCCCTGCCAAAACAAGATGATACCAAAAATTTAATCACATACTGCAGAAACGTGGAAGAACTGAAATATTAGAATAGAACACGATGTATGGGTGAGTATCAACTATCTATGCAAGAATTCTTGAACAACGAACAACCATTCAGATAAAGCTACCAATCAAATTACAACGAGGAGTAATTCGGAGATGAAATGACATGTGCATAGCCCAACAAGAGACGATTAAAATTTTAACATTTATCATTGTTCAATAAAACCTGAACAACATTTGTTTCTTCATAACAAGTGCATCTGAGTAATCTGCCGTAATAAAACATACCAAAATGTATAATATACTCTTGTTAACATTAGATATTCAATATTAACACCAACAGATAATAGTTTGAAGGGACCCAGAAATGCTAGGAAATGACATACAACCTTACAGTCTGCAATATCTAGTAATATGGAAAAACAAGTCTGCTTCTCCCCTTTTCACTTTCCAATGAAAATCCTGCAGTTTCTCAAGTCTAGCATCCTTAGGTTTCCTATTCGTGTCCATAATGACTCAGAAAGGCTACTGAGGCCAAGTTCCTTGAACAATTATCATAACCCAATATATTTTTTTACGTCTGTCTGATACATATATCTGTGTGTGTGTGCATGTTTGTTTGTGGTATTTATCCAGTTAAGGTCCACAGAAAGATATAATCCTGCACATAGGGATGGCAATTTAACCCAAAGAACCCAAGGTGCCCCATCCCGTTGACATCCCTGGCTGCACATTAGGATGCCATAGTTTAGTAAGTAACACAACTCCATTCCAAAAGAAATTCTGACAAGTAAAAATTAACAAATCAGTATTCATGATGAACCTGTAAGCTAATCACCATCCAAATAAAAGAATTAAATGATGGGAGATGCACAAAATGCATAAACAACGATTAAACACCTTTCTCCATGAAAAAAATAGGCAATCTTAACTATTCACACCACCCTCTCAAAGACTCCACTTTTTTTCCTTTGAAAGCTCAGAGGGCAACTAAAAAGAAATATGAAGGCTTAGTTGAGGCGTCGAAGTCTCTCTTGAGATCGCAGGTACAATCAACCTCTATGTACAATGCCATAAATGTCATCATCCAAACCCAATCAACCAGAATTGGACAAGCCTAATCAGTTATAACCCCTGCCCCCCAACATTTATTTATCAGATACTACTTACAGCACCCACAATGTATCTGCACCTCTTTCATCTTATAAACCCTTATTCTTCTCGTACTAATCTTGAATCCATTCAAGCAAAACCAATTCAAATCATCAACCTAAAAAACTTCAGTAGTTGCATTCTAAAATTATTCTGACAAATATGAAATCAATTATTTCCAGATAAGAGTTATATACCTTTATGATATATCTACAAAAGGGACAAATTAGGATATAAGAGGTCCTGTCAAACATAAATGATGCAGCGCGAAGTGAGAAATATGGCAAACAAGCAGTAGAAGTTCATTGATTCCAAAGGAATAATGGGTACTGACCAATCAATATTTTGTTGATTCAAGAAAGAATAAAAGACTCAATTATTCGTGAGAATACTGAAACGGGATCAATAAAGAATTGGAGAAAAGGCTCCAAAGTTCTTCAAGCTTTTTTTTAATCAATAAAGGATTAATAGTAGAAAACCACCCCCCCCCTAGAAACGTTTCTATGTACGATATATCCCATATATATTGGAAATAACAGAAAACCCTCATATTTCAAACTTTTTGTGCGAAAAACCCTTTACCCTTAAGGTCCGTTAGATTTTTCGTTAAAAACAGTGAAAAATGCTAAAATTAAAAAAAAAGAATAATTGCAATTTCAATACCCAAACTTTTTTATTTTTTTACAAATTAAATCCAATTTTTTTATATGTACCACATACACATACAATTCAAAATCTTTAAAACTTTATTTTCCACCCGACTTCAACTTTTTCCCCAAAAATCTAGGCAAATCATCTTCCTCAATAGATCCTTGACCTCTGGCGAAATGAACTGGAAAATCTGTGTCAGAAACCTCAAATTCCATCTCAAAATTGCCTCAAAAGTTTGACCCGCCTCTCCCCACAAAACGGCGTCACCCCACTCAACATAATGTACAAAATCACTCAGGCACTTCATACATCCACCTTCTCATTGTACTCCCTCCCCATCAGCACCTCCGGTGCCACGTAATACAGCATCCCCTCAACCCCCATCATGAGCCCTTCCTTGGAAACACCAAACCATTCGACAGATCCAAAATCTGCTAGCTTCAACCGCCAGACAAAATCAAACAAAATATTGTTATGACTGGTGAAGATTTTGGTAGATCCCATATTTCATCCGGGGTGTGTTGGATCCCATATTAAGCTCGAACCTTATGTCTAAATTCAGTTATCATGGGATAGAATTCCATATTTCAGTGGACTCCCATATTATTTTACAGAATCATCAACAATGACTACTCTTCATAGCAGATCCATATTCCCCTCTTTGTTGCTGATTTCTATACTGTTTTCTAACTGGGTCTTTACGGAAGATGATGTAAACTGTTTGCACGAGCTGAAGAGTTCATTCAATGACCCAGAAAAGAAGCTCAACACATGGAGAGTTCATTCTAACTAGGTCTTTGCAGAAGATGATGTAAAGTGATTTCTGTATTGTTTTCTAAGTGGGACTGAGCAAATGGCGTAGAGT
>CAIGRN010156905.1:0-11038 GCA_903798345.1 Fraxinus anomala
TGATAGTTACATGTTGACTATATTTCCTGTCGTACATCAACCAATTAATATCAGACGAGAAGCTTTTGTGGAACTTATGAAGATATGTCGAACTTCCTAGTATTCTTCTTCCTATTTCTCAGCATGCAAAAATTAGATGGTGTTATGTGCATATTTGTATGGTACTGCAACATATCAAGACTTGATAATTCATTTTAAAATGTCAACTTTATTAAAAATAGTCCAATTCCTTATAAGTTGGTCTATATTTTTATCTCCATTCAATATAAGATTTTATTCCTTAACATGCCCCGCAAGATGTGGTTTGTTTGAACAAACAAATCTTGAAATACGTGTGCTCATTTTTGAGTTTTTAATCCGATCGTATTGTTCATTGGTGTTTAATGGGCTATGATAATATATTAATATTTGAGATTCCATCTTAAAATGTCAATTTTATTATGAGGAGTATCCTAAATCTTCATAAGCTGGTCTATATTTTTATTTTTATTCGATGTGATATTTTATCTCTTAATATGTCTCCGTAAAATGGTGGCTCATTTGAGCAAACCAATCTTGAAATTCACGTACTTATTTTTTGAGTCTTAATCGAATTGAATTGCTCATGAGAACTTAATGAACTCTAATACGATATTAAAATTTGGGGTTACATCTTAAAATATCAACATTATTAGGAGGAGTATCCTAAACCCTTATAAGTTTGTCTATATTTCATATTTATTAAACGTGAGATTTATTACTTTAACAGGGTGAGGTGGGGGGTGGGGGTTTCTCTTGACCATTTTTTGTTTACCGCTTCGATCGCTCTATCAAATGCTTCTGGACCATATTTTTCAATAAATATCTCCACTGCCTTCACCGTCTCAGGCTTCATCATCTGAACAACCTTCGGCTGGCCACCAGCCCTATTTGAACTTACCCGAGTCCCAACATTCAAATATTTCTTGACAACTTTCTGGTATATAAATGTCGCACCGTTGAACTTTGGCAGATTCAGCCACAGACAGATCAGTATCTTGATGTATGGCCACAAGGGGAACCTGTATCAGTATGTGTTAGTTATGTAAGGAAAAAAAAAAAACACACACACACACACACACACACATTTGAAAAAAAGTGGAAATCTTTCTTTACGAATTACCATTCAAGAGCGTGCTCGAATAGCGCTATAAATGAGTATAGAATCCAATATGTCAACCATTGTTGTTCATCTAGTGTGTCTATTGCTTGCAGGGTTGCATATCTGTATTCATTCATTCAGAAAACAAATATCGAGGTTATATATTTTTATGCAAAAAAGTGCTAGAATATCGAACTTACAGAGGGTATAGAAGGATTGCTGTAGGCCTGTTGAAAATAAAAATAAAAGATTTATGTCAAAACTGGGTCGAAAACTCAAAATAATGTTTCTAAAAAATCTACACGTGTAACGATCTAATGATATCTCACATCGAGCTGAAAAGAAAAGAAGAATTCTCGAGTCGTATTTTTCGAAGAAAATTGTAGT
Organism: Fraxinus anomala; assembly: GCA_903798345.1. NCBI lineage: Eukaryota > Viridiplantae > Streptophyta > Magnoliopsida > Lamiales > Oleaceae > Fraxinus > Fraxinus anomala. The sequence goes on from CAIGRN010156905.1 coordinate 1,508, forward strand.
TACACAAAATAGTACCCTGCGAGGGAAAATAAAGTACTGAAAATGAGTCCAAGGATGCCCATGCTGATATTTTCTCTTTGTTCTGTTACAAATTCTCAAATTTTATCATGAATTTATAATTTTTTTGGTGAATTGAATATGGGAAATCTGATATATGAGTAATTATGAAAAATAAATTATACTTATTTCTCCTTGTGTTTTTATTTGATATTTAAGATTTCTAGGCATGAAAAACAATTATTAAAAGCTATTGTTGGTTTGAAAAGAAACAATATTTGAAAATTCGTTCAAGGCATGCATTCTTGATTCGACTTTAGTACTTTATTTATTTAAACCATACATTTTATTTAATTACAGCGTGACTTACAAAAATTAATAAAAATATATAAGTTTTTCTCGATAAAAAAACTCACTTAATTAACTTAACTAACAGCATCGATAAAGAAAAAAAAAATAATAGTTAGAAAAAAGAAATAAAACTAACTGAAAATTTTTGGCAAATAATTTAAAAGTTGATAGTAACCCAATAAAACCCTAAGGCAAGGTGATGTAACCTTTATCAAGCATATGTTTCCTTGACAAAGGCAGGTGGGCCAAACCTAATTTTTGTGGTCCTAATCACATAGTAACCTTAATTATTCAGAAAAAAAAGGTAGATATCAACTTATTTTTGCCCATCCTGTCTTAAGATCACTTTTCTTTCGACCCCTGGATTCTATAGAAAGGACTAGCTGGTGTATCTTGTTCTTAGATTAGATTATGAATGTCAATTGTGTACGATCTTTTATACTGTAAGTCACCCTAATATAATTCTATATAATTTTTTTTTCATAATCTAATACTGTGTAACGACGCATCCTAATAATCAACTCACCATTCCAAACTTTTGACTGTCTAAGAGTCAAAAAGACTTGTTGGAACAACACTATTCACACTACACTTTGAATCAAGAATTTTGCTAGAAGAACATAACCCTTGACATAGGGAGCGACATAATGGCCAAATTGCATGACTCTTGAATCAATTCTATAAAATTTATTTCTTAGTAGAAAAAAAAAAAGAACAGTTTTGATTAGGTTAAGTGCAATGGGATTTTAACAAGGTTGTGTAGGGGTTTTCATTAAAAGAAAAATTATGATTCATTGTTTGATGGCTTATTTGAATTGAATAAAAATACAATTAAGATTTCTTAATATTTGTGTGTAGATTATTTGGTATTTGACAGGAACAATTAAATTGTAGGTAATCGAGTTTCAAGATTTATATGTCTAAGTTCCATAGTGGAAGAAGGATGAATGAGTTTTTGAATTTGAGTGATGGGAGTTATGAGCACCAATTTTATCGAGGAAGTTAATTTGAGATGTTTCGACGGTAGCTAATTGGTTCATTGAAAGTTTGAATGTTGATGTTCGAATGTGAGTAGAAAAAGTATGTTTTCGAGCGGCTTAGATGAAGACAATTAGGATGCTCTTAAGTTTTTTTTACGAGGAGGTCGATGAGGAGGCATATCTAAAACTAGAGCAAATCAATTGTGAAATTTCAATCTAAAGTGTTAGGGTTTTAAAAGGATTAATTGCAGCAACGGTAAAAAAAATTCAAAATGGTCATTGAAGTATTTCTCTAATTACACTGGTGGTTACTCACGTTCTCATCAATGGTCACTCGATTGAAAACGTTAACAAAAAACCTTAAGATGCACCTTTAAATGCTAATATGGACAAACAATATTAACTAATACGTCACATCATAGATAATCGTAAATTTTATAGAAATTAATAAAAAAATATTAAATTTAAAGATGCATTTGTGTAATATATTTTGACATTTGAATGCGTTTCTCATATGAACATTACTAACCTCCGCATGAATGTCATTGTAACTCCCCAACTTATTAACCCCCAAGCATTAAAGTCGTTTGCGTCGTGGTTGGCATTTAGCGATGCAATATGGGAATTTTATGAAAATTCTTAGTCGAGTCATTGTTAGTGTAACAGTTAAAAGCACATGACCATTACTATAAGAGAGTGGCTTTTGTTTTTTTAATATATTTCTGTGATCTCTGCTGAAATTAAATAATTTAAAAGAGGTCAAACATATTATTGAAGAGTTTAGATATGTCATCTCAACTTGCTATCCTTTTAGTCGTCTCACCACTTAAATGTTGACAATTGACCATAATTTTGAGTTAAACATCGATATCACGTGGATTGAAAACTTTTCAATCATTAATAGAAATAATTGGAGATGCTTATCGAAGGATTGGGACCTCAGATGTAATTTTCCATAAAATTATTAATTAATTTTCATCAAATTTCACCATTAGCGGCCCAAATACTATGAAGCTTCAAGCCCAACAATAAGCCCACAGACTAAACCCGTCATTGTCCCTGTCGATCGGGTTGGCGCCGTTAGAGTTCCCCCAAATTTCCCATACCTTGTTCAATCTCGAAAGTCGCACCCCCACCCACCGGAAGAGGCCTTGCGCCCCATGCATATGACCAGAGCTCTGATATACAAACCCTAGTTCACCGCATTCGCCAATTCTCCGTAAGTTTTGTCTTCATGTTTGCGCAAGTAATTTGGCTAATTTTGTGGGAAAAATCAGATTCTTGAATTGGGTATTCTGTTTAAACCTGAAGTCCCAATATTTTTTTATTTTTTATTTTGTTTGAAATGAATCGCGGGTCAGGTCCTGATCCGATGTTCATATGGATTTCTTTTAAAATTGCTAGTTCGACCCGATTATTCCTATCCATTGAGCTCTGCGTCGTTGGGCCGGATTTCATTAGGGTAGTCTATTGATCAAATGTATTGTTGAAGTTTGCTTCCAAAACTAGAAATTGAATTTATTCTCGTGTATTTTCATATATGCTAGCAAAAGGTGGCATTTGTCTGCCCTAATTGTTTTTATTTGTTTATTCTTTTCAAGGTGAAGCTAATTTAGGGGAAAAAAAAAGGGTATCTTTAGGTGTTTAAATTGCTCTTGCAACTTATTCGATATGGGTGATGATAATTTTTTAGATTACATTTTTGAAGCTTTTGCTTGATGAGAAGGGATTGGAACTGCATTCTTTACTTTCTTATGTAATCAGTTGTTGTTTGAAGTGCATTGTTAACCTGTTGTTCACTTCACGGGGTTTCAATTTGCTTCTAGAGGTTCAAAACAATTTAGGTGTTTGTCCTTGGCTCGTTTCCTTTCTTTTTGAGTGTACTAAAGGAATGCTGTTTGACAACATACAAACAATTTTGCTTAGGTTGATGTCAAGTTGTATGTTTTTGTATTGTCATGTTTTTTCAAAAAGTTATGGTGCTTATACAACTTCAGTGTTAGCATTTTTATTCTTTCATATGTTTATTTTTTGGGTATGTTTAAGAGATTTTTGTTAATTATCTTTGCAACCAGATGGAAGTATCAGAAGTAGTCAATGTCCATTCTAGAAGATTAAAATCTGTTGTGTGGAATGATTTTGATAGAGTTAAAAGAGGAGATACATTTGTGGCTATCTGCCAACACTGTAAAAGAGTACTTAGTGGGTCAAGTACCAGTGGAACATCACATTTGAGAAATCACTTGATCAGGTGCCGTAGAAGATCAAACCATGATATAAGTCAATTGCTAACAAGGGGAAAGAAAAAGGAAAGCACCCTTGCCCTTACCAATGTCGGTTATAATCAAGCTCAAAGAAATGAGATAGTAACTGTTGCAAGTACTACTTTTGAACAAGGGCATGTAGAAGTTGGAACAGTTAACATGGGTAGTTTCAGTTTTGATCATCGGCGTAGTCAACTAGATCTTGCACGGATGATTATGTTACATGGGTACCCTCTGAGTATGGTTGAAGATGTTGGGTTCAAGATGTTTGTTAGAAATCTTCAGCCCTTGTTTGACCTTGTGACAATTGACAAAGTTGAGGCTGACTGTCTGGAGATCTATAAAAAAGAGAAACAGAAAGTGTATGAGGAGTTAGATAAGTTGCCTGGAAAAGTCAGCCTTAGTGCTGATAGATGGGTCGCTAATGGAGATATGCAATACCTGCGTTTGATAGCGTACTACATTGACGATTCTTGGGCATTAAAGAAGAAGATTTTGAACTTTTTAAAGATTGATCCTTCTCGAACGGAAGACTCGTTTTCAGAAGTAATCATGGATAGCCTTAGGGATTGGGATATTGACCGGAAGTTGTTTTCATTGACCATCGATAACCATTCCTCCTATGACAAGATTGTCTGTAGAATCAGAGACCAACTATGCCAGCACAGGTTCCTCATGTGTGAAGGTCAATTATTTGATGTACGGTGCGCTGCAAGCACTGTCAAGTTTTTGGTCCAAGATGTACTGGAAGCATCTAGTGAGATAACTTATAAAGTTCGGGAAAGCATACAGTATGTTAAAAGTTCTCGAGAAACACAAGAAAAGTTCAATGAGATGGTTCAACTCGTTGGTATTAATGCTCAGAAATGTTTACCCCTTGATAATCCATTTCAACGGAACTCGACATATATAATGCTTGAAGCTGCATTGGAGTATAAAGAAGCCTTTCCCCTATTGCAAGAACGTGACCCTATCTACTCAATGTGCCCATCGAGTTTGGACTGGGACAGAGTGCAAGCTATTACTAGCATCTTGAAGTTTTTTCATGAAGTTTCTAATGTCTTTGCAGAAAGCAAGCATTCTACTGCCAATACCTATTTCTCGGAGATTTGTGATATTCATTTGCAGTTGATTGTATGGTGCCGGAGGTCAGATGATTTTATTAGCTCTTTAGCATTGAAATTAAAATCTAAATTTGATGAATATTGGAAGAAGTGCAGCTTAATCATGGCTATTGCAGCCATCTTAGATCCACGATTCAAGATGAAACTGGTGGAGTACTACTATCCTCAAATTTATGGCGATAATGCTTCAGATTGCATAGATATTGTTTCAAATTGTATGAAAGCTCTTTACAATGGGCATGCGATCTATTCACCATTAGCTTCTCATGAACAAGCTTCTGAACATGGCGGTAGTGATGTTAGCGATAGATTAGCTGGATATGACAAATTCCTTGATGAAACTTCACTTAACCAAAATATAAACTCGGACCTGGACAAGTATTTGGAGGAACCCCTGTTTCCACGTGATGTTGATTTCAACATATTAAATTGGTGGAAAGTTCATGCACCAAGGTATCCTGTCCTATCTATGATGGTACGCAATATACTGGGTATTCCAATTTCGAAAGTTGCATTAGAGTCTATATTCGATAATGGAGATAGAACTCTTAATCATCATTGGAGCTCATTGAAGTCTGATACTTTGCAAGCTTTCATGTGTTCTCAGGATTGGATGAGCAATGAATTATGAGGTGGAATCCTTTTGTCATATTTCTAATTTTGAATTATCTAATAGGTTTGCTAATTGATATTATTCTTCCTGCTGTAACAGTTCCCAAATCTTCCTCAGCTTCTACTTTTGCCTTGTACTACGATGCAATTTAGCAAGTTGCTGGTACTGATTTCTGTTCCCAATTTCTATCAGCCTATCACTAAGAAATTCTGAATATATTTGTTTCACGAATCTCATTATAGTTTTATCTTTTATTTTATGTCAAGTTTTGTTATAACTTATATAAACAAACCTTTTCCATATTGCTAGAACAGCATAATGAGGTTTCATTTTGATTTAAGGTTTTCTAGCATAATTGGTGGCATTGCCATAGGCTGCTTGATTTTTTTTTTCTAGCATGTCCTTTGTGAAGGATGGGAGTAAAATAAAAATAAAAATGGGATCTCAAGTTTGAATCATTGAGCTCGTCATTATGTTAATACCCTTAAAACAGGTTGCTTAATGTTCTTCAGACATCCAGTTGTGGGTTATTTCATTAAGATTCTTCTATAGGGACCCCAAATATTGTTTCCATAACTGTTATATTAATCTATTTGGCAATTCTATACTTTATTGAATGGTACACTGTTCTTAAACACCATATGCATTAATCCGGTTGTGTATAATATTCTCAACCTTGTATGCTGACAGTCATTTTCGAAGCCCTGTGATGTATAAATCCGTATCATTATTGTCAATTCGGCTGTCAATGTTAAGAGCTTGTTCCTCATACTAAGCAATGCTGTCTTTTTCCATTGTATTCTATCCTACACCTTCTTGAGACAATAAACTAGGTAGAATCTCTAGTTACAACTTGAGATTGAAGGAACAATGATCATTTATTCTATTGGGATGAGGACTGCTATGTATTATAATATGCTAAACCACCTGGGTTCACTAGGGCTTGCAGATTATTGACTTCTCCAGTTATAAATCTGTCAAATAGTCATTTTCATCACCCACTTGCTTGAAATGCACAACTTTATAGTTTGTCTTGCATAGATAATTGTATATTTGTTTTGGAGGAAATTCATTGTGGCAATTATCTTATATGCCCATTGGTAGGGACGAGTGCAAGACAGATTATAGAACATTAGATTATCAAAAGGATTCGAAGTATAGCTATAATGAAAAGGATGGGAAAATAATTGAATTCATGTCCTTTTCTCTTTAAGGAGACGAGGAAAGGTAGATTTGACCAATGTGACATAGTTTCACGTGGCAAAGGCTCATAATCCTGTCCTACCATCTATAGGTTATATAGTCCTTGTATCTTTGTTATTATTTCACTATCATATCAGTTGATTATACTCCTCTGTCATTCTTGGATAAGTTTTCATACAATAGCATATGTTACTCGGTTCATGTCGACACTCATGCCTTCTGTTAGGAATTTCAGCCGCCATGAATAAATCTTTAGAGGATCCATCTGCTTTATCACAGAATATTGTTCTCTGATTTGGTGTTCAGTGGAGGAGTTTTTGTATCTCGTTTAAGTTGGAACCTATTCTATTAACTTTGTACTTGACAATGGCAAATGCGTGATTGGTTTTATAATACTAGCACGAAGGGGTATATGATGTGTCGATTTCTTACACGAGTGGTATGTAATTATAGATGAATGTACATCGCGGTATGCATATAATTGATGAGATGCCCCGTTACTCTGTTATTTGTGTAACAAGTTTTCATCAAGGTGTCATTCTCTTGCGGACATGAAAACAAAAGCTTTAGTTATCATTTTGCCCAAATGGGACAAATATGGCCCACCATCCAGTTTTGGCGATTGTTTGAAGATTAAATGTTGAATGGACTGCCTTTTACTTGTTCATATTACAAAGAAGAAACGCGAGAACAGGCTATAATCTTATGCAAGTAAAATTGTGTTGACATGAAGGCTTGGGTGGGGGTTGGAGTCGGGTAGGGTGGGACCATGGATTTTAACTCTGATAATTCACTTTGGAACATTAACATGAAAGTGAAAGGTGCAGACGATTTAATGCAGTACGCAGTCCCATAATGGCACATAACCTGTCACCATTCCTGCTGTCTTCTAGAGAAGAAAGAGTAGGATTTACAACAATGGCCAATGATAAAACAAGTAAAATATTGGGTGAACCGATGGGTTTGCTTTCAAACTATTTTAAACTATTGAAACCTAGACCAAATTCTTTCCAAATGGTTTGGTTCGGTTCTGAATCAGTGGAAACTTAAATAACCGTGAATTTAAATCAATGGTTTTAAAATGGCGATTTCGGTCCGGCTTGTTGGGTAGATGGTTTTTTGTTCACCCCTAATGGAATCTACTTAAGGAACACAAGGTTTTCACGAGGCTGATCTTTAGTTGCCACCCAAGAGCGAATGCCTTCATTGGATGTAATAAATTTGGTGTAGAAAGTCCGGAATTGTGATCGTTCTGCTTTACAAATTTCTTGAGGAACGAAGTCATAGGGACATAGTTTCAGCCAAAAGCGTTTACAAGTAAAAGTAATTTAAATATTGGAAGTACAATACAATATTGTATATCAAATATACAATGTGTAAATATTTAGTATAAATATTCTTTACCAATCCTCTTGAACACAAGGGCTTAAAATGCAGATGGAGCAGTCAGGATTTGGGAAATTCATGAATTAGCACTATTTGATTGTCAACTCTCTGTTGTCAATTAAACTGACGTAAAAAAAACTGGATTGTCAAATAATTTCTTTGCCCCAAATCCAATTAGTGCTATTTGTGTCAATGTCCTAAATATTTGGAGAGCTTCCCTCTACAAGAACTGGATTTCTTTGTACATACACCCTTTTAAATTTGGCCAATTAGCACAAAACGTCCCTATTTTTGGGGTTGATTTTGGAAATCGTCCATACCTTTCATTTCTTGACATTTATATCCTTACCTATTGCTTTTCGTGCGCTAAACGTCATTTTCACCATATTTTGACCATTTTACCCTCCATTCAAATAAAACAAAAAGAAAAGAAAAGAAAAACTAAAGAATTAATTGCAGTCATGTTCCCAANTTTTACCCTCCATTCAAATAAAACAAAAAGAAAAGAAAAGAAAAACTAAAGAATTAATTGCAGTCATGTTCCCAACTTTTTTAAAAAGTGCAAATTAGTCCAAAATCCTTATTAAAACATTAAAAATAAAAAAAAATTAAAAAAATCTCTCTCTCTCTCTCTCTCTCTCTCTCTCTCTCTCTCTCTCTCTCTCCTTCGCAAATAGCGCAAATTTTTTTTAATTAATAGCGCAAGCCGCAAATATTTATTCTTTTCATAAAATTTAAAAATCACAACTATACGGCATGCTTGAGAATTATGATGTAAAGATTCAATTTTTACGGCTTGTTCAAAATGTATGCCGTAAATACTTGTGAAGTAATGAATTTTTTACGGCACGTTTTATATGCGCGTCATAAAATGCTAAATATCAACTACTCATGCACATATTTTTGCAAGTTTCGATTGAATACAAGTATCAGTAATTGATTGAACATGATTTTCTTCGAACAGTCTTCGACAGCAAGAATCCAAAACCCCAAAAGCAAAGAACATCTTTTGCCTCTTCCTTTCTCTTACTTTCCCTTCTACACTAGGAAATTGAATGGAGAAATAAACCGTCCATAAACAGCAAAATTTCAAGCTGAAAACACCAATTTCACACCCAAGGAAACCTAACTATATCTCGGTAAATTCGTCTTCCTATATATAAATGTCTGCGTGTATATTATTTAAAGATTTTGATGGAATTTCATTTTTCTTGATTTTTACAGATCTGAATCTTTCCCAACCACCACCACTACCACTATCACCAGCGTCCATGTCACTGCCCTAGACGACCTGGTAAACGTTAATTCCCTCTTTACAATAGCAGTCTTTGTGGGTCTCTCCTTGACGACTCCCGGCCAGCACAGCCTCGAAAACCTATCTGCCTGTGATGCCGGCCTTGACGTGGCTGAGAAACTCTTGGTTTTCGAGGTGGTATCTTTCAGCTTCTTTCTGTTTTCCTCTCTAGTGGCCCAAGACCTTAAATTGGTCATTAATTTGTTGAACAACAAGAATGTGGATGAGATCTTTGAGAGAGATTTTTTTTTTTAATGTTTTAATAAGGATTTTGAACTAATTTGCACTTTTTAAAAAATTTGGGAGTATGACTGCAATT
>CAIGRN010156908.1:0-17370 GCA_903798345.1 Fraxinus anomala
AACAAAACAAAACCTGCTCGAGTAACGGGCTTAAGAGCTTGGGCTTGATTAGTCTTTCAAGTGGACTGGGTTGAACCCAATTTGTCGGGTGTGGCCCCTCTTAATGGATGGTGAAGAATCCAACTAGTCCTTGGATTATTATTGATGTCAAACATTTGTTCATATATATTATTTAAGATTTTCTTGATCTGCTCCGAATTGTATAATTTTTACTGTTATTGCTGATATGCATATCGATGCAGATTCAATTTCTTTTCATGTCTTTTCGTTTTTCTCATCGAAAAAACTCCAAATTTATTACAAAATATCTCAATAATTTTACTCAAAAAATTTCCTCTGTTGGATAGTGGTACTTGACTTTTTTATGTTGTTCACGCAAAGCCGAATGAAAACACCAGATAGGGTGGTCCACCTAGGCTAGAGTCGCAGGGTCAGGTCACGCAAGTCACGCCCAAATTTACTACTGCCGGTGGTCCCATCGGTTAATCATCTTTAATAATTAATTTTAATGAATTTACAATTTTTTAATTATATGCTTTATTGATTTTATCAAAAAAAAAATTAAAAATAATGAGATCAAACAAACTCTAAATACAATAGTAATATGATACTCTATGGTGCATGAAATTTAATACAATCATGCTTCAAGTATAGGGTGATGGTCCACGTAATCCCTACCGACAACTCACATGTGGGGTGGATAATTTTTTTTTTTGCTTTCTTATTAAGCGGGACCCACCTCGGGTGTAGGGTCATGTACAAAGGGCTTAATCCAATTCAATAAGGGTCTGCCACATGGTGACAGTCAGTTTGACATTGTCATCATACTACTTTCCACCAGGGCACAAGTAACTAATGAGTCAGAGAAGTAATTATTTATTTTCAACCAATTATTTTTGACATTTTTTTTTTTGTGAAAATACTTTTGGAGAAAATTCCGCCCTTTAGCCTCTGACGATCATTATCAATTTTTTTTTTTTCACATATTCATTTTCAATCGTATATTTATATAATAAAATATTCTATACGTAAACTCAAAATATTTTCTTACTTTTTAATTACATATTTTCCAAAAATTCATTATTTAAAACTTCATTTTTGACAAATAATGATAATCAAACAGAGCCTCGATATTATCTATTGACTATTGCGTAATTAATTTAAGCCCCCCCCTACTTGGGCTCTATTAATTTTAAAATACATTTTTTTCTTTCTTCTTTATAACCACACGATCTCCAATAAAATAATGTCACACGTAAACCTAAATTTTTTTTTTCTTTTCTAATCACATATTTTTCAAAAAAATATTATTTTTAAATACATTTTTTTCTCAAAAACTAATTATAATCGAGCTCAAACAAGGACTAAGTATACACACCCCGATGCATACAACTACCCTCTTTTTATTTCTCTCTTCAAATTTCTTATCAAATCATGTTTTATTTATAATTTTGATCGACAACAATAATTATGGATCCATTCAAGTTCCAATAAGGTAAAAATGATCATTTTTTTACCTTAAAAATTTCGCATAACACACGTTAACGAACATAGAAGGAGCGTTGATGATTGGTTAGTTAAATACACATTTCTCTTAGAAATTCCAATTTTAACAATTTTATTTGATTTAGTTACTTTTTATTGTTTTATATTTAGAATTTCATTTTCTTTCCACTCGTCGTGTAGGCAGCATCGTAGAAGGAAAATGGTTATGTGTTAATGAAGCGTAAAGCTAAACTTTGATTATTAAATTAAACTCTTATTATTGTAACTAATAATTAATTATCATAAAAGTTCACTTAAAATAAAGAAAAATAATGTGTATAAGAGCATCTCATCCTTAATTATTGGCCATTATTATGGTTAAATCAAGATGCAAACACTTATTAATTATTCTTAAGAGCAAATCAATAATAAGTACCTCGATATAATAATGACTCATCAAAACATTACTTATTGATATATTACGTTATTAGCCTCCAACATGTTACACTTGACGGTAGACACAGGTCAAATTCAGCACAACCCAACACTGGAATCGACAATAAATCTCAACGTGAAATCCAACTGACAAAATGAATAAATCAATTCAAATCGACTTGAGTCGGTCCGATTTATCAAGTTCAAGTGATTATTTTTTCTTGAAAATCATTTTTTTTAAATAGACCCCTCAAATCGACTTCACCCCATACAGACTCAAACACAACATTATTTATTAAGAAATTACATTGTTAGTCTCCAACATGAGGCACATAGGGGCAGGGTGAATTCGGATGCAACCTGACAACCAAATTGATGTTTCGGTTGAAATGAAATCTCAAGATAAAATCGGATTGACAAGATTAATAAATCAACCAAAATCAAAGTCAGTTTGATTTGTTTGGTTCAAAGGATTTTTTCCCCTCAAAATCAAATTTTTTATTTTTTTAAAATCGTCCCCTGAAATCAAGGATTTCAAATTGGCTTAAGCCAACTGGCAAATAGAATCAATATTTCTCCAAAGCATCCCGAGTCATTTGACAATTTGTATCAATTACAAGAGAATCTTGCCCACCCCTAATTACACTTAAGAGCATAGTTATCAGATCTGACCCAATCCTCGACTCGAAAAAATCATCGGGTCATCGAGTTAGTGGTTCAATCGGTGGGTTAATAGTTCAACTGATGGATCATTGCTAGATTTTATTTTAAATTTGTTAATATTTTTTAAAGCAAAAATATATTACATATTGTATTTTACGTCACTTTACTTAAAGGAATTATATAAATTTCACTCCCGACTCTGTGCGTTCCATAGTGGTCATGGATCCAATGTCTCATGTAAGGAATTGTCGGTTCGAATATGTCCTCATGCAAAATTGATATATTAATTTTGCTCTCTAGTCTAGACCAATTTGATAGAACCGAATCGGTTTCGATTTCCACTGAAAACCGTCAGATTAAGGCAATGATGAACCGGTTTGAACAGTTCTTGACCGGTTCATTTGTAATTGGACCAATTACTGCCAACTAGACCGAATCATTGTTCGGTTTATCGGTTCTTGGGTTGAGCTGGCCGATTCGGTCCAATTTTAATAACCACGCTTAAGAGTGCGTTTGAGCCCAATTTTTATTTTTTGTAAACAAATATGTTTTATAATAGTTTCAAATGTACGTGATTAAAAAGTAGGTAAATATTTAAGATTTACGTATAATATTATTTTTTGAAAAAATATACGATTGAACTGCACATTATTTTATTGAAAGAATTTACGGTTGAAAATAAATTTGGAAAAAAAAATTGGAGAACAAGAGTGAAATAGAGTCTTGTCTTGGAGCAATCTGTTAATTTCTCCGATCCTCCAACTCTCCGAGTGTCTCTCTCTTGTCTAATTGTTGTTCCTTGCCATCTTAAAAGTTAAAATCCATGTCACTTCTAGGCATTTCCACGCAAATGCTCAAAATTTCCTCTCTCCCGTTGTGTGTGAAAGAGACTAAAATTATGACACACCAGTAGACTTGAAAGGGTCACCTAATCCAATGCTGGCCACTAATTTTTCACATTATACTCTTGAGAACTCACAAATACACATAATACAACGACAGACGTTAAGCCGCTGAATTTAACTCACTGGGGGTTTTAAAAGACTCAATCTTGAAGCCTTTAATGCACTGTTTCCACGTTGAATCACAGCTTTTTGCTTCTGGGTCTACATGATCTCGACTTCAGAAATATCCCGGGTGGACTTAGAATGCGGCGGCAGCGGCGGAGACGGCGTCGAGGAGGAAGAAGATGGTAACGTATTTTTCTCCGACGCCGACGAGGGCTCTTGTTACTCTCAGTTTTACTCCACCGTTGATGGGGATGGCTCTTATGATGATTACAGCATTGCCTGTGGCTCTAAGTGCGGTGAGATTTTGGAGGACGAGGTTTTGGATTCTAGGAGAGTTATATCAGTGGCTGATTCTGATTCTTCTGATTGTTCAACGGATATAGAAAATGGTGGGTTTCGAGAAATTAAGGTGCATTTGGAGAGGGTTGAGAGAGATTGTAGGATTTGTCATTTGAGTTTGGTGAGTAGTAGCCCTGAATCTGGGGTCGCGATTGAGTTGGGCTGTTCTTGTAAGGATGATTTGGCTGCTGCTCATAAGCATTGTGCAGAAACTTGGTTCAAAATTAAAGGGAACAAGTGAGTAATCCTAAAGCTTGAGATTTTAATTTATTTTAATTGTTGTCATCATGTGAAATTTGTTTTGCATTTTAAGATTTGTGTTTATAATAAGACTCCATGTCTGTGCCTCTTAGATTTCTCCAGTTAGTCCTTGAAGAGTCTAGCTTGATCCTAATGTACACTTACCTTCAACCTCAAATCGACCTAATATTCCTACGTAATTCTGTGTGCTTTGATTGTTTTTCGTATAGTTTATTGGTACTGCACAATGTTGGCTTGTTTTGATACTAAAGATACCATGATTTAGTTTAGTGAAAAGGAAAGGTAAAGAAGATTGTGTTATTGAGGTGATAGGAAAAAGTAAAGCAAAAGAATAAAGCAGTTGGCAGCATTGCTTAAATTTCTAATAACACTGACGATTCCTTTCTATTATGTTTTTTATGAATTTTATCTGCTAGCTAATTCTTGGGATTCTCTTTCTTTCTTTATCTAAGGATAGATTTTATATATTCAGTTCGTTTTGTGCGAAAAGATTAATGTTCTCTGGTCCTGCTTTTTGAATATTTTGTTGTTAAGATTTTTAAGAGAAATATCTGTCCATAAATTTGTAATGGAACTTTTCGTTTCGAATTGATGTTGAATCTGCATTCATATAAGTATTGTCACTTGTTATGCACAAGGTGTTCCATAAATGGGATTATATGTTTATATCTGTGAATGAAGTACATCAGCTGTTTTTCTTTCCTTTTCTATGACAGTTGGCACAGGTTTAATTAGTCTGTACTCTCAGTATCTTTATTTACAAATTACAAAGTTATTTCTACAAGTGCCAGTGTAGTTAATGATAAGAAGCTCGAAAACGTAATGATAAAAATTGCCGGGATCCCTATCAACATGAAGCTGGTTGAGATCCTCTAAGATGATAAAAATTTGCTATCTATCCGGGTTATGGACAAGACGGAGTTTATCTATTTCAAGAAGAGGAAGAGAAGGGGGGTGGCGGCTATGGAGTTTGTATCTTCATTAGTGATAATCTTGCCTCCTATCCATTATTTAATCTTATGCATTTATGGCATCAAGGCGTTTCATTAGGATTTTTATCCTACATTATTCAATCTTATGCCACTTAATTTTATGGTATTGTGCATAAATATGAAGTCAAGTTGTTTTGGTTGGATGTGAAAATAGACAGAACATGTATTTGTGTAATGGAGTTAAATATGAGACCTTTTTTCTTTAAAACTTGATCAAGATTAACTACACCGAGGATGCATGAACCTCGCAAGAAGTTAAGTTGTATTGTTTTCATGAAAGACGACAAATTTTGTATGCTAACTTTGTTTACACATATCGTTTCATTGTTTCTTCTGCTCTCTTTATTTTACTGCCAAATTTCTTATGTTACTTGTCTTTGCCAGGACTTGCGAAATATGTAATTCAATAGCGCGCAACGTTGTTGGCCCTAACAATACTGAGGGAGCACAACAAACAAATGAAACTAATGCTGTCGAAACAAATACATCATCAACTCCAGCTTCCCTTGCTACAGACAGTCGAAGTTGCTTAAATGGTCATCGGTTTTTGAATTTTCTTCTTGCTAGCTTGGTATTTGCTTTTGTCATATCTTGGCTTTTCCACTTTAATATACCATCATAAATATCGTAAACAGTTCACAAGACCAGGAAGCCTCTGAAGATGATTGCAGACTAGCAAAAATACACTTACTAGTTGGTAGATACCAGTTGAGTTATCGCTTGTATAGACTTCCCTGAGTCATATCTGTACTTTCGACTTTCACAAAAAGTTGCAATTAATATGCAATATGCGTGTACATTGGTTAGCTGTGACATTTCTATATGTTAAGTCTTTGAATCTATGTATTTTCCACTTGTTCTTGAATGTACTACACATCTGTGGATGTGGATTTTTGAGAGGTACTTTCGCCATTAGAAAACTTCCTGTGTTGTTTTGTATCGTGTTGAGGATATTTTTTTTCTTCCTTTTGAGACAAATTCCAAGCGCTTGGAAGAGAACTGGATGGATAAAACAAGAAATAAAACACAAATAAAGAGCTGAAGATTACACAGAAGATGAAAATTTAAACAACTCCTCCCACCATTGGACTCAATTTTCTCAGAAATTGTATTGCAAACCATCAAAGGTGCCGCTACTTGGGGCACCTTGAACTTCTTCAATCAACGTGCCCTTTCCTTTGTACCGTTTAACACCTTTATTCTTTCCTCCTCCTTCAGACAAGTTATCATGTGAAATATGCGATGAGGGCTGTTTACTGTGAGGCGATGGATTAAAACGTGAACTACGTGATGGGGATTGTTCTCCTTTATATATTGAACTAGGATTCAAACCATGAGATAACGGTAGTTTTCTGGGATTTGAATGAGGTTCACTTGCCCTAAACACTGAACTACTGAACAATTGTTACTATTTTATTTGTAGGTATACATTCATTGTACTTCCATTTCTCCAAACGCTTCCAATCAAAAAGCTCAAAGCCTTCTCTGGAATACTTTCCTGCTTCTCCACTTGCTGCAGAAAGCCCGGTAAACTTGACATATGCTCGGCAAGCTCGTAATCTTTAACAGTCCCACTCCCAGGTTGTGACTTTTCTGTATTCTCTGAAGATTTAAATTGAATCTTGTGCTCAACACTTGTGCCCTATCTCAATTCACAATGTTGATCAATATATGGCTTGTCAAATGGGTGTCAAACCTTATATTTGTCTTGAAACTAACTTTTATCTGCTGAGGGCAATAGAGTCTCCTCTTTGACAGTATTTTGAGTTTTGTAGTCACGTTGAACTCCTCTGCTCTCGACTCTGGCCCATGTCCCTCGCCGTTTTCTACACATTCAGGATCTAAGGCCCTGTTTGATGGGCTTTAAATTCCATGGAACTTGGAATTTAAGTTCCATTTTCCACAAAATGACTTGTTTAATGTGTAAAATTTGGATGGGAATTGGTTTTCTTGATCTGCACCCACTCGCCTTGTTTTCCCTTATTTTTATTTTTATTTTTTGACAATTAAAACAAAATTCATAATCAATTGTAAAAAAAAATTCACTTTAATAAACAATTTACATGTAAAACAAAGTCAAACGAACATTAAACTTTGATAAAAAAATGATTTTTTAGGATTTTTTTTTAATTTAATTTTTTACTTTTTGGCAATGGAAACAAATTTTATAACCAATTGTGAAAATAATTATCACTTTAATAGATAATTTTCATGTAAAATAAAGCTAAACGAACACAAAATTTTAAAATTTTTCGGGTGGAAAATTATACCAATCAAACACACTTAATTAACATTTCGCTGCAAAATAATTTCTAAGTAATTATTTTATCTAGAATTTATTTTCTTTTCACCAATTTTTCACAATCGCAATTAATCGGATCCTAACTTTATGATAGATGACGTGGCATTACATCTCCACTCATTTTCTTAGCTGTCAGGAATGAAGTCCCAGTTATTCTCTATGAAACTTGCAATCTGATTAATGTTTCCAGTTCACAGATCCAAAGCAACTAAAGCTAAATTATTACTAAAAAGCACCGAAATATGCATCAAATAGCACAATAAATCAAGAACAAGCATACGTCCCATAAGATAGTTTCAAGAAAAAGTGAATCCATGGAAGAAATCCAGTAACCCCAATAATTTTCCAATTAAACAAGCAATGCTATTTAGTAACATTGGTGTTACAACAGCAGCATAAGTGGCACTAAGTGTCATTGAATAAATGTTCAACTATATGAAGAACATTAAAGTGTCATTAAATGTGTATTAAGATACTAGAGTGAAATTAGGTGAAGAAATATATCGAAATTAGATTTCGAAAGAGTATCAATCAAATAAGGAAAGTTACTTTTGCGTCACGCATGGTTATGTCTCTATGCAATCGTCAGTATTTTTGTCATATCTTTCTTTTCCAATGTCCGATTGAGACAATTCAAAGTGAGTTGGAAAGCTAACTTAAATGATTACAATTATTTTATAAATATCATTTTTTCAATTCGAACATTTACTATACAAAAAATGGGTCTCAATTTACGGATGAAAATATGGATTGGTGAAAATACTTTGACTGTATTTCAATACTTCACTATTTTGACTTCCGATTGCATTCAATTGATGTTATGTGATCTTCAATCATCAGTTTTTAGTTCGAATGAATTATTGAATATTTATACTTTATTCTCCGAACTTTGAATTTCTTCCATTTTAGCTAATTTTTCGCTCATTTTGTCTAATTCACGTCATTCATTGAGTCGTTCCTAAACAAACGATAAATACACGAGATTAGACTATAATTTATCAAAAATAATACGAAATTTATTCCAAGTTAACGATCTAAATAAGTGTAAAAAATACATTTATCATTAACAACTCAATGTCTGAGGGAAGAGTTGTACTTGAATACAATTCTTTGAATAATGCTTCAACTCGTGAAGCATTATTCACGGTTGTAGGTCCCTCACATGTATTTTAAAAAAAAAAAATTAGCATGGGTCCCCATTTGTGAGGGGCCTGTACAACCCTGTGAATAATGCTTTGGAAGCCAACCCGGGATTTATTAAATCCCGGGTTCTGAAGCAAAACTCTTGGAAGCCGAACCCCACCTTTTGTCCTTACCTGTTGACCATCTTTTGATGGAAGTTGTGACCACTCCATTTCGAATTGTCTATTCTTAATCATATCATCGTATCAAGGCCTTATTTTCACCCCACATTCAGGTCCCCTAACCATATTTACAGGGCATTTGGCAAGCAGAATAAAATTGTCAAAAGAAGAATTTTCGCCATGGATGCTCCTCATGTGGTGCTTTTGCCTTTCCCTGCACAAGGCCACATCAAACCCATGCTCGTGTTAGCTCAACTTCTCTGCCACGGCGGCAGCTTCAACATCACCTTCGTCAACACTGAACATAACCACTGCCGGCTTCTCAACCTCATCGATCAACCCGCCTTCAGCCGCCGCTTTCCGACACTCCAGTTCATGTCCGTTCCAGACGGGCTTCAGCCGGAGCATCCGCGGGCTGGACCCTCCACCGTTGACTTGTTCTTTTCTACTAGTTCAGTGAGCAAGCCGGAATTCAGGAATCTGATTGTTTCTCTTAGCCAGGAACCGACGTGTATTATAGCAGATGGGATTATGTCATTTGCAGTTGATGTTGCCGATGAGCTTGGAATACCTGTTATTACGTTCCGGACTTACAGTGCAACCTGTACTTGGATTTATTTTCATCTTCAGAAGCTCATCCAAAATGGAGAAATTCCAGTGCTTCAAGGTACAAATCTTTCTTTTAATTATGATAAAATAGAACCAATTAATCTCTCCTCTCCGTAGTAAAAAATGGTTGGAACTTAATATGTGATCATTTGGTCGTCCACTATGTCAACATAGCACAACTCCGAATGAATAACAATACTGATGACAACTATTTAACAATACCGTCTAATTTAGCTCAAACATGTCACGATAACAACAATTAGGGCTGAGCTCCTTTCACATAGTATGTTCACGAGTCCTTAATCTTTAAACGGAGATTTCGAGTCCCCAACCTATTTAGATTGGTGAATTTAGATTTCGAAATGATTGAAATCATGTAAGATGTTAAAATTGCACATGATTCATAGTTAGAGGACAAAAATGTAAACACTTAAAATTTATATTCAAACTAAATGAAAAGTTACCTGCGATTTTAATGTCTAAGTTCATAAATTCAAATAAGTTGTTAATGATTAAAAACACATAATCACGCTGCTGAAAGGTTTATTGAGCACAATGGGCCAACCTTAATCTACCCTACAAGCTGAGAGAAGGCACTGTGCATTGGAAAAAGAAAGTAATTTTGACTCAAAGACACAATACACCTGTATCCGGGCCTGATTGTCCTATTACTAAAAAAATTTACATGATAAATTATGTTCACTAAAATTTTAATTATTAACAGGAAATGAAGACATGGACAAGCAAATTTCTTGCATTCCTGGGCTGGAAAACGTTTTAAGACGCCGAGATCTTCCAAGTATCTGCAAACTAGAACCCGATAGCCCGATTCTGCAGTTTTACATTACCCAGGCCTTGAAGATGACTCGAGCTTCTGCCCTCATACTCAACACTTTTCAAGAACTGGAAAGTCCAATGATCACTCATCTACAGTCTATTTTTCCTACAGTTTATACAATTGGTCCATTACACTCACTCTTGAACTCCGTCATTATTGATGCTCCATCAAAAAACTCATCAAGTTTGATCGAGATGGATGAATCCTGTATCAAATGGCTTGATTCTCAGCCCCCAAAATCAGTACTGTATGTTAGTTTCGGCAGTGTAATTGTATTGTCTCATGGCCAATTGTTGGAATTCTGGTATGGGCTTGTGAACAGTGGAAAGCCATTTTTATGGGCCATTAGGCCCGACTTGATTGAGGGCCATAATGGGCCGAACAAGATTCCAGAGGAACTGAAAAGGGCCACTAAGGAAATGGGCTGTATAGTTAGTTGGGCCCCACAAGAGGATGTTCTGGCCCATCAAGCTATAGGTGGGTTTTTGACCCATAGTGGATGGAACTCTACTTTGGAGGGTATTTCTTCAGGTGTGCCCATGATTTGTTGGCCCATGATTGTGGACCAACAAGTGAACAGTAGGTGTGTGAGTGAAATATGGAAAGTAGGGGTTGATATGAAGGACACGTGTGACAGATCAACGGTGGGAAAACTCGTAAGAGATTTGATGGAGAATAAGTTTGAAGAATTCAAGGAGTCAACGATGAAGAATTCACGTTTGGCCAATGATAGCATTCATGAAGGTGGGTCATCACATGGCAATATCAAGAGACTAGTACTAGACATAAAATCAATTCATTCAAGAAAAATTGCAGTGAATAAAGAAATTATGTCCCACTGACCTGCACTAGATTAACATTTTCTAGAGAAATGCTTTTATTAAAAGATTTGAGATTTTTAGGTGTTAAGATTAAAACGTTGGGGGACCTAATAGTATATTTTTGAAAGGTTTGAAATTTCTATTGCAAATTTCCTTGTTATTACAGCGGTCGTGCTACATGTATGTCCCAAATTAAAGATTTATTTATCAACAGATGCAAATAGTGATGCATAAATAGCATTATTCATTATTACAGTTTTCAACAAACATGCATCTTTTGTTTTGAGGCATATTGGTCCCAAGACTCCCAACGGTGCGTGCAGAGGACACCAGTAGAGTTTTCCACATCTATTGACTGATAAATTGGTCTATACCATCATAGGCCCTGGTAAAGAAGATTAATTCTAAATTGAAAATACAGTTTCTGTATGATATGATACTAATTACAACACGCGTATAGTTTGGGGGGCGTAGGTGCAAATTTGTCAAAATTATAGTTGACAGGTTTTGTCAGTTGTCACCATCTCCTAGTCTCGGTCTCTCCTAGCTGTGTATGAGTACGACGAAACGCCATAAGAGAACCAAAATTTAAAGATGGCATCATTTTCTCTTTATTTTGCATCTTTGATATTCTCTCCAAGAAGCATATGAATAATCGACACCCCCACAAAATATTCTAAAATTATCATTAATTTTGTGTAATTCCCACACAAAATTCTCTCTTCTCCTCTCCTAAAATGTCTCGTAATCATGTCCATGGCACCATGCCCATGTCGCCTGATAGTATGAACATGAATGATATGGCCATGCACATGACCTTTTTTTGGGGCAAAGATGTGTTGGTTCTGTTTGATGGGTGGCCAAATGGACGCCTTGGCATGTACATACTGGCTCTGGCCTTAGTGTTCTTGCTAGCGGTGGCGGTTGAAATCTTGGCGACGGTGCCTATAAAGCCAAGGATGAGGCCTTTGAGTGGTGGGTTGGTTCAGGCAGCTGTTTATGCTCTTCGTATGGCTTTTGCTTACTTGATCATGCTTTCTGTCATGTCCTTCAACGTCGGGATTTTCATTGTGGCGGTGGCTGGCCACGCCGTGGGGTGTTTTATCGTCAAGTACCGTGCGATTGCGGCGAACGACGCTCCTAAAGTTTAGTTATATTGTATGTGTCCTCTAGTTTGTTTCTGTTTTTTTCTTCTCTTCTTTTCTTTCTTTCTGAAGACTGATTTAAACTTTTGGTGTGATTTTCTATTTTAATTATACAATATTTGAAGACGATGATTAAAATAAATGAAAGATGAGATGATTATTAAAACCAGATGGCAATTGAGGCCCGGCAGCCTTAGCGAATTTGTCCAAGCAGTCTGTTTGATTTATTTTTGTTTTCTCAAATAAATCAATCGAAAAACAGAAAATCCTCAACAGAAGCAAGTAAAATTTCAAAGCATAAAAAAGTAAAACAGAAGGAAAGTGCTTCAAATTTCTTTCATTCAAGAAACCAAGTAATTTCTGCTCTCACGATTAGTCTTTCCCTTTTGTAATGGCATACATTATTTCATTGGTACAAGTGATTTTCCTCGAAAGTTAAATCCAAGTTCGTTTGCCTCGCATGACGAGAATCTAAGATACTAACTCACAAAATGGTACATCTGTCTAATCCAAGGGCTGTGAAAAATCTTCTGCCACTAGGCCAGAAACCGGACAAAAAACCCATACGAGTTTGAGCATTAGCCTGAGGAACATTCTCCTTGTTACTCTGCAAACGAATTCGAGCAGTAGCTGGTTTTCCGTTACTATCTAAATCATCCCCATCATCAATCTCGTGGGTTTCGTCAAAAACTTGATCTCCTGTATCGCTTACTCCAGCCTCTGCAATCTCTCCAGGCTTCTTGTCGAATAGTCCCTTAAATTGCTGCCGAGCCCTTCTATGGATTTCCTGTTTTATGAGCAGGAGGCAAATGTTAAATTCAATAGATATGAAGCAAAATTTAAACTTGTTCCATTCAGCCAACCTGCTCCTCCTTAATGAGTCTAACAAGAGCCGATTTTGCAGTTGACTCGGATGATTTATCAATGGTCATCATCTAGAAACATGCTTAAACTTAATTAGTTAATTGTAACCTATTGCATGCTCAAACTTCATTAGGTAATTGTAAAATACCTTATTGAAATCCTCTCTAGCTTTTTCAAAATCTCCAGCAGACATGTATGCCATTCCACGGCGGTAGAGCGCTTTTACATGAACAGGATTTGCATCCAACACCTGTATAATATCATAGAAACACGCATCAACCTTCATAGAGGAAAGCATGACTTGTCACGTCTGGGACAACTGAATTGCAAAGGTTCATGGGGAATTCCGGCTCAAATGAGCTTTTTTGAAACAGGAAAATAGCTAAAGCATGAATAGTGCAGTAGCAACTTGTGCATTCATTCTCTCTTATTGAATGCTATGGAACGTGAACCAAAGACAGTTGGAAGTGTAATAGCATGATTTTGCAGCTACAGTATGGATTTACACGAACATCTCCCTGTCAATTTTCCTCTTTCCCCACCCAAAACGAGAGAAAACAATGATTAAAATGGAATTCGAAAATAAGAAGTCCAAAATAAGGGCAAGGAAACCTATCACAGATCAGAATCCTAGTAAATTCAAATGTTCGTAATGACTACAAAAAGAGTTCGGACTTTCTTGTCGTTAGTTCTAAACTCACCATTATTTCTGCACCCCTCTGAAACAAGAAAAGCATGGTTCTTTTGCATCAAAAAGGATAAAGCATGAATGCATACAGAAGGGGTGCATAGAAGCAATAATTTGCACCCGAATTCCAACATTTAAAATTAGGCTACCAAGAACTAGTTTCAACAGCACAATGATAGCAATATATAAGCTCGACAGACAAAATACAGCATACGATATACCTTATTGCATGCTTCAATTGACTTCCTTGGTTCTCCCATTTTCAGAAAGCAGGCAGCCACATTCAGATGCAACAAATTCTTCAAGCATTTGGATTGAAAGATGGAAACAGGAAAAGTTTTAAACACACAGATTAATTCCACAAGTCATCGAGAATACTATGGTATTTTACTGGCAACCACCTTGAATTAGAGTTTTCTATACAGTGATTAATTAGAACTTAGAAGACTTCCCCAATATCATATAACATACTTACTCTTGTATTGGAAAATTCTTTTCCCTCCTCATCATCTTGTGGATTGACATGATTAAATTCACGAAGTACCTGTAAAACAATTACCAGATATGTTATACAACATTTTTTAATGGAAAATGCATCCAACCAAAGGCTATAAAATATCGAGCTTAAGTGATACTAAGCTTGACACCTCAGGATTCTCACTAATCATAATTGCTGCTAAATCAAGTCCAACTCCCATAGAAAAAATAAAAGGGAGATAAAACAGACGGTGCCTAGGAATGCTTAGACATAAAAGAAGCAGAAATTTACATGCTCATATTTTGCCTTCGCAAGTTCATATTTGCCTTCTTTGAATAGCCTGTTACCCTGAGAATGAACAAATTACCAAGAAATCAGTTTCTATCAAGAAGTAAAAATCTCAAACTTCAATTGAATATGGCATGCTTTCTGGGAGCATACAATCAATAACCAGCAAACTTATAAGAAATTCGTGAAATGCAGTGGGCAAACTCTAAAACCTATTTTTACAGTAAGGACCTTCTGCTTGAATTGTTTGATGAGCATATCAAATTTCAACATTAGTTTCTGCATGCTATCATTATTTATAACATTATAATCACTCAGCCTTTGAATTGACTTGCCGAACCCTGCATTTATCTCTCAAACATTCTTTCCTGAAGCAGAATAATCCAAGGCAATGCTGGGTGGAATGAAGATATTTATTTGTGGCAATCACCAGTTATAAAACAAACTTATATCAATAGATTTTATATCATAAAGTTGAACATTAGTCGATATTTTTCACAACAAAGCTGCCAAATGTTAGTGCTAATATTTAAAAGTCAAGTTAGCACATTGCCTACTGCCACTCAAAATAGAAATCCAAGCAGTAAATTATGGGGACTTTATTTTTGTTACATAAATTATTGAAGACTAAAACTATAGATAGTCGCGTAACGTATGTACCGTGCCTTTAATCTTCTCAACGTCCTCCATTATTTCTCTAAAGTTGAAACCAGTCCAATCCTGCAACGAGGATTTAAATCATGAGCAACAAATATGTTTGTGCAACAAAGCAGAAACCCAGAAAAACAAAAAGATTATATAGTTTAAAATTAATATTTAATGCCAGAAAATACCCAACATTTAGGGGGTATATAACACTGTCCTGACATAACTTTAATCTAGACGTTCAAAGTTACACACAGGCTATGAAATGTAACAACTTGGAGCCAGAAGAATATATTAAACCCATTCTTCGGTAAAGAACCCCTCAGTAATACTAGCCAAGTTCATAAATGACAATTCACTTTATACGGTAGAAGTAGTGTTATAATACTGAAGGTTTAAAGTGTATAAAACATCCAAAACATGGGCATGCATCTCCTATCAATAAAAATGTACAACATGTTTGTCCAAGATCAGCACATTTCCTTTTGCTTTATTTGTTAGAGCATAAAAATGTACAACATGTTTGTCCAAGATCAGCACATTTCCTTTTGCTTTATTTGTTAGAGCATTCACTTTGATCATTCAACGAAAAGAACTAATTTATCTAGACTTGCCACATGCATATATAACATATGCATCACTATAGTTTAAATGCATATTCCACAGTCTAACACAAAATTCAAACGGGTTTCAAATAAGGCCATCCCTTTTCAATTTTCTATTTTGTGTTCTTGAGTTTCCGCACCTTTTGCTTCTCATAATCAAGAAGCTCAATCTCCCACTGGATGTTAGCACCTTGAGGAACGTTATCTGGCCTGATCATGTCGCAACAAAATAAATATGAGGATATAGCTAACTAGAATGCTTTTCATTGATAAAAATGAAGACAGGACAACATGTGCATTTTTTAAGTGATTATATATTTTTAGTAAGAGAGTATTGATAAAACAAAATTTAACCTAGGAAATTTGTCATAAGCATAATCAGGAGGGCATGTAACAAGAGCTATCTCTCCAGGCAACATCAGTCGGGTGCACATTTCAAACCCTTCCGGTACCTGATAGCAAAATAGAACCATAACTTATCAAGATAAGTGACATTCAGCCAAAACCATAATAACAAACAATCAAGGTTTCAGGATATATATTTGGCCTCTCTACAAAAACAACAGAATGAACAATTTTAAAATGAACAGAATGCAATTCAGAGGATGAGAAATGGCAATGTATAAAAACTTTTTAAGATTTGCTTTTAGAGCATAAAAATTGGCTTACAAGCCCTTCCCCTGATCTGAACTCCAAAGGCTGACCGTTGTTATCAACTTTTGTATCGTAGAAGACTGTCTTTTCTGCATTGAGAAGCATCCCCTTGTAATGGACATGTAGGAGACTGTCACGAAGCGGGCAATCCATAGGAAATTCACCTAATTATTTCACAAAATTTAGAAAGCATATATAACAATATTTTTTTTGTAAAACAAAATGCAAATATTACGCTCAAGTAAAGTTTAAACTAAAGTTCGAAAATACCTCTTCCATCATGAATCCGGCGTTTTATTAGTCGTCCATCTCCAAGCACATCCCGGACCTGAATATTTATGATAAGACATTTCAAAGGAACTCAAAGCAAAGAGATCGATGTGGTTCTAGGGAGAAATAAGGAAAGATAGCATGGAGATAACTATTTTGTCCTCTTGAGTATATTCCTAGAAAGAAGCTTTGACGTTAACTTATCAACCAATTGGCCTCAGTGGTTTTGCTTCATCATGCATTCATATTTATTTTTTCCAGCTACGTGTCTACTGAACAAATTATGATCTACATAAAGACGTATGCTTAGGATAACTTGTGTAAAAGTTAAAAGAGATACAGATACAACCTGCATTAGTAGAGCAGCTATGAGAAACTAAAGCATGGTAACTGTATTTCACCTATGTATAACATTACAACTCGAACAAGAGAGGACAGAATATTAGCAATCATATAAATCAGCAAGAATGAATATCTTTACAATTTTACATTTACAAGAAGGGTATATATGATACCTGAAGTTAAGGAACTGAGACAAAAGTGTGTGAGGCCACCATGATAAACATGAGCGAAGAGGAAACGAAATGCTCGAAAAAGGAAAACTATATGTTAGACTGTAGGATAAATTTTTGACAGATTTATGGTCAAGATACATTTTCTTAACTTGGGGTTGT
>CAIGRN010156914.1:0-11632 GCA_903798345.1 Fraxinus anomala
ATATATATATATATATATATATATATATATATATATATATATATATATAATATAATATAATATAAATATATATATGTATGTATATTTGAAATATATGATTTTAGAATTTTGAAAGTTATTTTCTTATTTTTGATATAGTATATAGTAAAAGTAGGAGAAATGAATTTTTCCCTTTGCTTATTAGAGATGGTCAATTAAATTATCATCCATAATTAGCATAATCTTTGAAGCAACTAAATAATATCTAATAATCCAAATATAATAGGCAATGGTCTCATGATTTGATTTGATTTTGATGAAAATGGGACCAAATTAGAGACCATTGAAAATTCTACAAATGGATTTACATGCAACGATAAAATTGAATAAGACCATAATAAACTAATTTTGGTTTGGTTTAGTCCGATTCATTCTATATAATATAAGGCGTAAACTATTGTGTTAGTTTCCGAATTCCATGTATATTAGTTTATGTAAATTCATCTTTATCGAGTTAATGGTTGAATATATCTATAGTTTACAAAATTTCAATCCCTAAAAAATTCATTAATTTATAAGCATAGAAAAAACTTGTAAATATATCATATATGAAATATGTATTGCTAGAGATTAGTCTTTTTCTTCCATTATTGTTGCTTCCTCGTCACTAATGACAAATCAAAATTTGAAATTAATTTGGAACAATATATATTATTATTTTTTATTTATATAGCATGTCAAATCATTTTACAACTACTCCTTCCATTCCATAACTGGAGAAACATAATTGCTCGAATAAACTAATCAATTTGAGTTTTTTAATGTTATGCTATGATGTTGTGTGATGATTATACAATGTCAATTAAATAAGTCGTAATATAGATCAAACGAGTCCAAACTATCGTCTCACGAAAATTACCTTCTCCGAATATTGGTTTAAATATCACTACCTCTTAGTTGACGAAAATAAAATACCAATAGAAGTTTTATAGTAGAGCTGATTTAAATAAGGAAAATAAAAGGAATTTATTAATTAAACGATCAAATATAATGATTAAAGAGTTGACACTCACAATTTCACCACAATTATCACATTTAATCTTGCCTCTCAAGTTCAATTCCTAAAGTTATACTAGGTCAAACTCACTAATTAAATCAATTTATCTTGTTCGAGTTCAAATCAATCATAACTAATTAAGTCAATTCACTATATTTCTTCGTGAATCCAAATAAGTTTTAAGTTTTAACTAAACGCATTGAATACTTCTGATTTCAATTAAAAACCGCAATAATAATTAAAGTATATCTCTACCTTTTACCCAATTATCGAATTTGATCACATAGTCTAAATTTATAACTCATTTCTCGATTTGTTACAATTCATAAATCATGAAATTAGCGATCAATTAATTTAAGTATTAAGAAAAAAAAAAAAGTATACACAAATTTTGAGAATTAATATTAATGGTTCAAATATAAGTTACGTAGTCCTCCCACCTAATGGTCTAACTTTTATTTGACATAAATTAGGTCTTTATATAGTGCACAAACTTCCTCGAAATTCGTGCCACTGAACGGACCAAAATACCCCCCATAAAAAATGACACCCCTCAACTTCCAAAAGCATCCATGTTGGTCCTCTATCCTCTATATCCATCCAAAATCGACCCTCCTTAAGTTTTGAAAGTGTAAATCATTCCCCATACTTATAAATTGATTTTCAAGTACCTCCAAAGTTCATGTTTTACCTCAATGACAAAATTTACACCAAATTAAGTAGAAATTCAGCTCAATTTGTAAATATCAATCAAGTTTATAAGTACGGATAAGCATGTAAATTACATTATCTTGTAATCTTCGAATAAAAGTAAACCACATAAACATATAACCGATTGAAAGTTTTATGGCTTTCGAAAAACTAAATAAATTAATATACATTTATTCTATAAAAAAACTGAAGTCTAACTTCAGATTATTTGCTATTGACTTGTTTTTTAAAGTGAAGGTATAATATCGGACATTATTGAAGCAAAAATAATGTTAAAATTTAATTTAACTTCCTATATAGTACTATATATCATACATGCACTATCTGTTTAGCCTGATGAAACAAAGGAAGAAAGTGCATATACACGAATATAGTTTATGAATTTTGCTACTTATACGTAAAAAAAATTGTATATAATAGATTACAAAGTTTATTATAATCATTATTCTATTTTAATTTGAATTTCGATGACATATTGTACACAAAGAACAAGATGTTCATTTAAAAAATTCACGTCAAAGTTCAAAAGCACCACTACAAATTAAAATAAACTAACACATCTTTACCAATAGAAAATTATTTACTGACGACATTTGTTGCTAGCGCTTACAAAATCAGCAGTAGATGGGACATTTGCATGCATTCACCAACACGCTAAATAACGAAATTTCCGTTGGTGAAGTTTAGCTTTCGTTTGGCTTCATTTCTCTATCTGTACTTATTAATTACACATTCTCCAATAAAATAATATTACACATAAATTTAAATTTTTTTTTTAACCACACATTCTCCAAACAAAATTACTATTCTCCTCATTATAGTTTGAAAAATGAAGCCTAAACGTCGGCTTAATATTATTCACTTAGGTTTTCCATTGGTAAAAGTACATATTATCGATTTTCATATACAAAAAAAAAACCCCAACACATTATTTTAGTTATATTTCTTTCATGATATGGAAAATGAAATCTTATTTTTTAATGTTTTGTTTTAAATATTGGCTCGACGGATGAAAGTATACGAGAAATTCCATTATAGTGTCCAAATATTCTTACATTACAAAAGCAAACAAACGTAAGATTACCAACCAAAACACAAACAGCCAAAATAATAACTTAAAAGCAAAAGAAAATAATTAAAAGTTGAAAGAGAAATAATTAACAAATGATTATTTGTTTGTTTTCGTGAGGAAGCAGTGTACTAGAATGTCATGGTTTTGTTTTTGTAAGGCTGACAGACAGACAAGTGATAACTGATGATGAAACAGAGATTCATGTGATTAAAAAAGTAAACATTTTGGACATTTTGATCTTCATAATTTTCTGTTCTGAACAAAAGAATCCCAATGACTAGATGGTTCCTAATTTACAAAAAACGTACACTCAATACTTTCTTGATACATCACATAAAAATAATAGACAGCTCACTCATTCTGCCAATTATTGGTTTTTGCAGTAAATGCTAGCAGCTATATATATATAATATAAGATCTGCAGCTGGCATGGCTTCATCATTAATTTAATCTCAAATGTCTCCTTAGGCATGATATTAAAGAAGAGGTTGCCTTGCCTTAGATTAATGGGACTTGTCGGGGGACTATTTTTAGATTTCCTTAATTACCCATCTTCATTTTTCATATTGCATTTCAAATATCGTGTTCAAGCAAGATTGGTTGGATTAACCCACTTCTCTATATGTTATATGCATTTATGCAACTTTCTTGATTTGTGAAATGCTTTCTTCTGAGCATTCTTCCTTAGTCAAAAAGGTATACTACAATCATCATGAAACGTTTATCAACTTCTTTAGGGAAAAGATGATGAGCGAAAAAGAATGACATTTGGGAACGGATCACGTTACCAAAAGGCAAATGTGCAGTTAGCCAAATGGCTAGAAGAGCCCGATGCAAGACAAGCCAAATGCACCCTCTCTAAAATATTCTAGGTCGATCGATTGATAAAATTTTATAAATATGTAGTTGGATTCCATCCACCATCTTGCATGCCGTGTTATGTGAAATTCAATATCGTTTAAATATGAAAATATGGGGCTCAAATGTGAAGCACGAGTTGTATGGAATAATCTAACAATTTACTTCAAATGAAAATTACACAATTCCCTACTTTTCAAGGTCTATATTCTAAAATCAGATCAAAAGTTTTAATTTTCAAAAATCAGATATTTTTTAATTAGATACATTATAATTATATATATTATAATTACGTAATATAATAACCCAAACTCACCATAATTATTTCATCCCATTTACCCAATTACGAAATTACAGTGACTTCATCCCCAAGTGGATCGGAAGCCAGTGTTAGCGGCAGTGCCGACCAGCACCGCCACCTCAGAAGCCACAATGCCGATCAGCATCTGCACAACTTCGCAAATTTTGGGGGTTTTTTTGGGATGATTTTTGGACAAATAGTTGTTTAGATCTGAGATGAGATCTGTGTTTTGGTTTTGAATGTGAATGATATGGTGGCACTATTGTGGTTGACGGGTGGAGATGATAGTGAAATGAGAGTTGGAAGTGCTGCATCTGAATTTGGGAGACGGTGTGTGCGGTGGTGGTTTTGTCGTGAGGTTGTGATGCTGGGAGGTTGTAGTGTGCACGCACGCATGCGACGATTGGTGTCGGTCTTGCAGACGAGATGGGGTTGGAGGTGACACTGATAAATTTGTGTGTGGTTATTAGTGATTGTGATTATTGGTGGTCGTGATTATTTTGTGCGTGCGTGCGGCGGTGGGTGTCGAGTGTGCTGACGATATGGGGTGGAGGTGACTATGATTATTTTGTGCGTGTAATCGAGTGTGGCTAATTAAAATTGTGACCGTGACTCACTGTAATCAAATTGTGGCCAATAAAAGTTTTGATTTTTTCAATCTGTGACCTATAAAAAATTTTAATTTGTGGCCGAAAAATAACTTGTGACCAATAAAAAATTTTAATATGTGGTTGAAAAAGAAGGAAAATTTATTAATGTGACATTAATTACTTCAAGTGGAAATTACACCATTCCCTACTTTTCAATTCTCTTATATTTGTTGTCAAAAATAAAAATAAAAAATTATATCGGGGAGGCTATGAAGCTAAAGCCCATTTATTCTTTTTGGGTTAGCCCAAATACTAAATCATAGTATATTGGAATACTGCTTTCCAAACTGTTGGGCCTCTATTATCCAGATCAATTATTTAGAGGGAATAATGAAATGGGCCCTGCTAATTTTCTCTTTTAGATGTTGCTACGTAATAGTCCAATTATGAGTAGGCCGACTCTCATAAAGCTAACTAGTTTATATATATAAATCTTTCTCTCGCTACGCCATTTAGGCAAGTGAAGTTTCATAGGAATTTCATACGTATTTTTAAGTTTCAAAAAAATCATAAAGACCCCTAGTCAATAATTCTTAGTCTTGGACATAATGTTCATGGGCTGGATTTGAGCTAGGGTGAATTTTTGTTGGAATTATTTAATTTTTAAGTTTTAGCAATGATTGAGCATTTTTTAGAAAGTTCAAAATAAGGAAATATCATTGTACTCTCACTGCTCAGCTCACTTCAAAAGCGAGTCATGAATTAAGATGTGCAAAAAAAATTCAGCACACAAGGACAAACTTGTTAACCATTCGAGTTGTCTCACTATACGATCCAACTTGCAACCTACTCGCGAAGCCATTCGAATTTAATGTAAATTATATGAATGCATGAGTAGACCCAATAACTACAAATACTCGACGATAACTTAAATCCTTCCAAACCATCGAATGTCACTTTAGGAAAGGTTACCATGGATTTCGGCTAAGCTGCGACCTTCCAACTGATTTCTGTTAATATGATCACAAGATCTCAACAAATCAATACCGTTTAAATTTGATCGTCGATTTCATGAATGGGTGGCTCTTTAGGAGGTTCCTTGTATATTAAATTGAGTGTATAACATTTGTCCAATTTTTCCAAATATTAAAATTGAAGTACCACAAAGGAAATATTTATGAGGTGATCAGTAATTCGAAACGAGTGCCAAACACCGTCTAATGTTAATACTCCCTCCGTCCCATTTATATAAGTTCACTTTCCTTATTTTCGTGTCTCACTTATATAGTCATGTTTCTTTATTGAACATATTTTGTTTTGTTTGTTTGTTTATTAATATACCATTATATAATTTGCTTAATTATAATCAATTTTTTCCACTTAATATTGAAATTGTACGGATATAAAGATACCTACTTCTTGAAATCATTCAAATACATAAACACATTCAATTTCTTTACTATTTCCAACAATAATTTACTACTAATTGTTGATAATTAAATAAAGGTAAACTAGGAAGTTTTTGGTAAAAATTACTTTTTCAATAACAATAAATAAGATTTCTTAATTCGTGTGAAAAATAAAACCAATCTATATAAATGGGACGAGAGAATATTAATATTTAGTTTGAATTAATCAAAAAAGGGTAATAAAGATGGTTAGTAAGAGATCTAAGACTTTTTTGGTATTTAGTTCCAAAGAATGAAACTTATATTTCAACTAATCTTTTCGTCACAGACAATTTGCCCTTAACATGTCATCTCAAGAACGTTTGCTAGAAATAGATATGCGTACAACTTTTATACCACATTATATTACCATACCAAACACATAAAAAAAGTCATTTGCTTTTTAAGCAAATTAAAAAATAAAATGTTATGCGTGACAAATGAGGACTAAGTCAATATCTACTTCCACGTCTTCTAGAATATCAGCCATTCCGGCCATTAGGGGTGTAATTGACCAAACGAGAAAAAATAAAAGTGGAAAAAATAAATAATGAATTTGCACAAGTCATTTTCAAATCTTGAATCAATCCAATCTAGTCACCATCGTAAACTTCAAAGCGTGGGGGACTCGTCTTGGCATAAATGCCGTGGATGAAACAGACTCTGTTTATTCAAGGAAGTACCAAAAAATCGAGCCAAAATGATATCCACTCTTTCACGCTATAATCATTTGAAAAATGGATAGATGGAATAACAAGAAAAGAGAGCGCCTTTGTGAACTTTTTGAAAAGTTTTAAGGATCAAATTGTTGATAGTTCTTCTCGGTATCTTGAAAGCGAGATTGTTGATAGTTGCATTGATATCCCTAAATTTTTCATGTGACTCTTTGAACAATAAAGAACAATATATTGATTTTTTTTTTCGAAATCTATTAATTCAAAAATTGGTTACAAGACAGGTTAAATTACTAGTAATTTCCCATAATGAAAAGCTAAAGGTTGGAAAAAAAAATCTATAAACAATTAAATTATTGTCGACATTTGTCACTCATACCATTCAATTTTTCAAGTATTTCCTTCTTATCTTCACCCTAGTTTTTTGCCTGCGCAATGCATGGACTGTATTTTTTTTTTTTTTAAGGTAAAGTTAGTATCGAATATTAATGGATTTAGCAAGTTTCGCCTAAATCTTATAGAAATTGACATAATAATTAGTAAAATTGAATAAGGATAATATTCTAGTTTTGCTTGCCAATTTTTTTCCCAAGGAAGAAATTAATGGGGATGGTACTAATATTTCTAAGCTTGCAATTGTTTGACAATTCATATTTGTGCTCTGTACCAAAATATTTATATGTACCCATTGAGCAAGGAAGAAAGTTTATTGGAAAATAAAATAGCAAAAATATTATCTAATAGATCATAATGCTAAGGAAATGCAAAGCAATAGTTGAAGATCACTTCAACCACTCCCAACAAAATGAGAAAGTATGATCACTGCCTTTGTAGCCAAATATGCAGAATAGTGAAAAGATAAATGGGAAGATTGTATGAGTAGTTTAACAAAACATGTGATCTTATTCTAACACAAATTAATAGAACGTGCATATGATGGAAAACATTAGCAAAGCATCAACTTTTTCAATTTGCTACATGCTCCATAAAGCTTCCTATTTCTCTCAATGGAAGAAGAAAACAAAGAATGATAAAAAAACAAGAAATAACAATGCTCAAATTGTGAAGATAGAAAATTAATTCAACATACATAAAAGCAACATCTAGCAAACACGACACTCTTCATCTCACTACAACTGGCGACACATTTATTGCACTTATATAAGATTTCATGAAGATTTGACTTCTGTACAGATGAGAATCCTTTAAGTTCTAAGCTTGAAATGATCCCTACAAAATTGGAAAAGTGTTTCTATCATCTTCACATAATGAATGATAGACAAAGTGTACTTAATCAGAAGAACAAATGAAGAGTACGGACAGGACAAAAACTCACATGAATGCTCATTTGTATATTAGTTGTTAAAAGTATAGAAGGAGAAGCAAAAAAGGTAAAAAACACAGTTATTCTCCCAACTTATTGTGTTAATTATTTTTTGTCACCAAAAGTAATCAACTAATTCATTATTGATTTTATAACTGAAATATTATCTCAGGAAATAGAATATACTACATGTGAATGGTTAAAGAATCCGTAACGTTAGCCTGTGATGACTATCAACAATTTTGATTCCGAGTATGTGCTCCTTGTCATTAAGCAGTTCCAACTTCTCAGTGCTGGTTACGGTAGGAAGTCCCGACTTTACGTTCACCTCTCAAACACTTCCCATCTTTAGATCACCCTCAGTGGAGTACATGTTAATAAATGGTTATTACTTTTGTGGTTGATTAAACCCATCACCATTGAGTCTTTTCCCTTCGATAAAACTCATGAAAGTCAAAAACTTTTGGTATTTCAAGTATTTATATCATTGTCCAAGTTTACATGTGTGTGTGATGTAGGTTTTTGTAATTAGATGTATTGTAGGAAATTTCCTTTTTAGAGTATTGAAGGACTCAGAGGTATGATTATCAAAAGAGTATTTAAAACTTTTTGTAAACTTTTGATTTCTATTTTTTATGACTCAATGAAGTGAATGAACCACATTTGGATAACATAAATCAATTATGAAATCATAGTATAAACACATGTATAAGTAACACCATATTCCATGCATTACAATCAAGAAATTACATTATTGTTTTGGATGTAGGAGCATATAGTTATAATGCATAATTATCTTTAGTTTTGTAATTGAATGCTCCGCAACAATTAAAATAGTAGTTTTTGCGGGAGATTCTGATGGCGATGAAGGAGAAAATTGGACACTTGAAAAATTTAAAAATAATATAGTGAGAGCGAGGGAAAGCAAGAAGCTCCTTCTTACAGGGATGTATTTTTGAATCTTAAAGATGACATATGTGTGTGGTAAGTGATCTATCCTATACAGATGTATAAATTATGCAAAATATATTTGAAGTAAATGGACAAACATTTATGTAATTAGAATGCAATTGCATGGTTTTACCTGAACTTGGGAGTTCCATATTTCCCAATGCGCTCTTCTTGTCTCCGAGCGTTGGTGAACATGTTGGGTACAAGAGAAAATGAAGACAACAAGCGTCACAACAAAATTCTAAAGACATGGCGTTTCAAACAAAGCTTCTCAATTCAGTCAACATAACACGGTACCTACTCACCCTTTGTTTTGGTCACAATTTTGTAAATTTTCTGTATGCATCCCTCTCAGTGTAACTGTACTTTCAAAACCGTAGTCATCACAGCTGCTGTAAACAAATAATTCAATATTAATTACAAATTATAACTAAATTAAAACTAATTTAAAAATATTAAATTATAACTATTTTGAAGGGATATGAACCTAGAACAATATCCAAATGAAAATGAATAGATTAAACAGGTTCTGCAAATGGAATAAAAAGGAATCTCAATAGAAAGGCAAGCATTCGTGTGTTTTGAATTTACCTTTCTTCTTCCTTGGTTTGGTTTGATTGTGTAGGGAGGAGTTGATCCAAAAGTCGTGTGAAGTTATGATAGCAATTTTATAGGGGAGATATTTGTGAACATGGCCAAAACCGAATGAATGAAAGTGGGATAAATGGGATGAATGAGCTACAGTGCACTACCATTTGTTAATTACCGACATACATAATAATAAAGTAGCTACACTAATTAATCAATTTGGCTACAACATTTTATCTTCCACTTACAGTACATCTACACACATTACTAAGGAAACCAGATTGGAACATGTTTAGTGTGAAATGTAGGGTCCAAAAATGAACGGTAAATAGATATCATCTATCCTCTCTTTTTTTAAGGTAGTATAAGTAGGATAGGATAAAATATAGTCGTATGCGGCTTTGGTTATTTTAAGTTAATATTAGTGTATCAAATATTAATGGAAAGTTAAATTATTACGAAAGTAACGATGATATTGTAGTAAGATTTAAATGAAAAGTTTTTGGTAGTGAAATTTTTTTTCAAGGAAGAAATTAATAGGACAATATTAATATTTCTATACTTGTTAACGTTTGACAATTCATATTTGCGCTCTGTATTAAAATATTTATAGTACCCACCGAAGAAAATTTAGTGGGAAATATTCAAATGCCCTCATAATAACTAACTCTGGAATAAAACTTTATTAACCTCTGGAATAAAACTTTATTAAGTTTTATTGTTAAAGTTTTAACGGTTCAATCGGAATACCATCTTGTTAAGCAAACTTCAAATTTATGAGAAAACCATTAGTTTGGAAATAACATATTTTTTCATAATTTATTTATTTGTTTATTGTTGTTATGCAAATGATTTGTCATTTCAAAATGGCGATTGACATGTCCAATCAGATAGCGAGAGTTGAGGACGCAATGGGAGCTCGGGGGGCAACACGCCCGACGGGGATCGACCTGTCCGATCAGGTCGCGATGGTCGAGGAAGTAGTGGCCCTCGTGGGGGTTCAGGGGCAACACCCTCAAAAGAAATTCTGATTTGTAAACGATTGTGAAGGGGTTGAAGGGGCAGCGTCCTTCGTGGGGGCTCTGGTGCAACGTCCCCGAAAGGAATTTTGATTTGTAAACGATTGTGAACTTTTGTAATTTTTATTAATGTTTTTGAATTAAATTATTAATAAGTGAAATTATATTTAATTTGTGTAAAATGTAAGCAAATGGTATCACCTAAATTTAAAAATAAGTGCTTCTAAATTTGATTAATATTATTTTTAAATGTATTGTACAACAAAAATTACACTTGGAAGGTTTTCATTGGAAAAAGAAAAAACACATGCAAACCAGGTGTTGCCTTGTCTGTTAAAATTTTGTAAAAAAAATCCTGTACCTACAGGTTTAGCCTAAAATAAATTGGCATCAATTTGGAATCTAGATTCAAGTTCAATTTTTTTCAGTTCATACACATTATTGACACGTAGCGGTAAAGTCCTTGGATCACAATTAATACGTAATTATTTAGTTTGGATTTAAATTATATTTTAACATCTCCAAAGACTCTATTTTTAAAAAGTATATTTTATAAATTAGAGAACGTAATAGTTCCTCGAGACTTATTAATATTAGGTATCTTTAAAAAATTATCTATTGAAAGCTTTTAAGAGGTGACAATCACGGGTGTAGATAGCCCAAGGGCTGTCGAAGCTCATTTATTTATTTTATATGTAAAAAATATTTATGAATTTCTTTCTTCTATATAGCCCACTGTGAAAAAATAAATAAATAAATTGTCTTACTTTGACTTGGCCTAGGTTGGCAATACTAAGAACACATATGCAACTATGAAAAATAATAATTTTAGTATTTATAATTTTATAGATGGTATAAATTTTAATGTTTCCATAATAATGCAAGAAATTAGGTCACTATCTAATTTGGGCCCTTTTGGATCTTCCTAGTCATTGGATTCCTCCATTAAAACTTGAATAAAACAAATCCCTCCCATGTGAAAGTTGAATGGTGGACAAGGAAATATTGGCCAAAAAACACATAAAAAATGAAACGACGACGACGACGACGACGACAACAA
>CAIGRN010156918.1:0-10811 GCA_903798345.1 Fraxinus anomala
ACGAAATCGTTGACGAGTAATAAATATAGTAAGTAGAGTAATAAACATTAAATTGAAGTGTATTAATCCATGTAATTTATTGGATCAAATTGTAATTAAATCAGTCACGACTTGATCAAATCCCCGGCTTTTGATGTGAATGGGCAATTCAACTCTTCCGGCCCCCTAGATATAAAATAAATATTCATATCCCTGATCTCTGGGACGAAAATGCAAGAGGGAGGGCAAAGCTTTTGATTTTTTAATGTTGTCAAAGAGTTGAACAATGATTTTTCGTGTTGTCAAATATTTAAACAATGAAAATAGATGGCGAATGGTTGATCGAATTGATCAGGTCAACAACTTAAGCTCCGTTTGGCACATTTATAAATTAATTTATAAAATGAATAGTAATGAGTCCTATAAAAATTTTAGATAATAAATAAGTAATACATATGGATGTGCGAATAAAATTAATGTTTAGATTCAACTTATAAATCCATTTGTAAATTTATCCAAATGGAGGCTTAGTCACGATTATATTTTAACCAAATAACCTACTGAATTGTGAACCACGTACCAAATTATATAACAAATTATTATGAAAAATGAATTGTATCTTTAATAACATATTCACCAAAATTTGACTTTTATGATGACAAAACACGGATTATTAGCCATTTATTCTTAAATGTTGCTAAAGGGGGTCTATTGCAATGTTTGGGCGAGTAAATATTGCTAAAGGGGTCTATGACAACGTTTTTTAAATGAATGTTGCAAAAATTGACTTTTCACAACGTTCAATATTTGGGCGAGTAAATGTTGCTAAATGGGTCTATAGCAACGTTTTTTAAATGAATGTTGCAAAAATTGACTTTTCGCAACATTCAATGTTTGGGCGAGTAAATGTTGTTAAATGGGTCTTTAGCAACGTTTTTTAAGTGAATGTTGCAAAAATTGACTTTGCGAAAAGTCTCACTTTTTACAACGTTTTTTAAACTTTTCGCAACGTTTAAAAAACGTTGCAAAAGACCTTCCACTATACGGCAACACTGAGATTTGCAACATTTGTCCAAATGTTGCAAAAGGTCTACGGCAACATTTTTTGAACGTTGCAAAAACCCATTTTTGTTGTAGTGATTATAAAAATTCACCTCGAACATCAAGCCATCCAATCCTCGTCAACATGTCATATTATAGTCGAGAAAAAAAGTACATACTCTAATTAGGCTCCACACATCCACATCTCCGACCCACGATTTTATACACCAATCATACTAGTGAGCAGAAAATTTGACATAACGATTGACATAATGTAACATGTCATTTCATCATTGAACTATTTAATANGTACATACTCTAATTAGGCTCCACACATCCACATCTCCGACCCACGATTTTATACACCAATCATACTAGTGAGCAGAAAATTTGACATAACGATTGACATAATGTAACATGTCATTTCATCATTGAACTATTTAATATAAATAATTAATTTTTTCATCCAATTATCTTTCACCACTCATTTGGTCAAAATTTTCTTTTGTATACATACACGCCTGTACTGGTAAAATATAACATGGATGTTTATTAAATGAAATGTTGCAGGCTTTATCTGACAGTAAACAAAGCAACATTCAAATCAAAATCGTTTCCTTTTGTTTTGAAGGCCGTTTTGCCCTTAATAAAAGTATTCTCTCGTCATGAAGATAAATTTATGGAATAATTGCAACAGTGTTATCAAATCTTTTATTTAGTAACAAATTTTAAATTTATGGAATAATTGAAGCAGTGTTATCAAATCTTTGATTTAGTAACAAATTTTATCTAAATATTTAATTTGTGCCACTCACGGTACCAAATCTTTCAAAAATTAACGGTACCAAACCTTTTAAAATGTCCGCAGTTAAAATCCAAACGAATCGTTTATGTAGATCTATGTAGGCCGGATTAGAGATTTGGACTTAACAACCGATCAAAAAATTGAGCCCCTCGATAAAAATATGAATTTCCTGTTGAAATGGCCCGTCGAAGAGACTATCTTGACCAAAGAGGAGAAGAAGAGATTGAAAAGGGATTAGGAATTTTCTGTATGACGTCTAAGCAAGTTTCTGATAAGGTTCATTTCTTGCTGTTAATTTGTGGGGATGCTTGTGGCTACAACCTATGTATAGATGGATTACGATTGTCGGCACGGTGGATGTGGATGGATTTTGGTTTGTTTGGTTGGGGTTGGGGTTGGGTGAGAGAAGGTGAGGGTAAGTGTGAGGGCTGGAAGAAGATGAACTGTTTCGAATGAAGTTTTGAGTTTCTGATTTCATGGTCAATCAAAAATGAAGTTTTAGGCTAAATGCACAGACAGAGTTTCTTAGAGCCACTGTCATTGCAGCAAAGCGCACATTTGATTTTGGGGATTCTATTCCCGAGCTTGTTGAAGCATTCTTGAAGTTCATTTCCCAGATTTGTAGATTGGGCGGGGGAGGGGGGAGTTGGAATGAGTTTTTAATTTTAATTATTTGATTTTGATTATTTTATTATTAAAAAATGTAAAATTATCATATTAACATTTTAAAATCAGTCAACATTATTATCAAAGTTAATTATTTGGTCAACTAACGGTTAAACTAACAGAAATCATCTATTTGAACTTTTGCTACAGACATTTTGAAATGTTTGATATCGTTAGTGGCAAAAATAAAAGGTTTGGTACCGTGGGTGACACAAATGAAAGGTTTGGACAAAGTCTACTACTAAATGAACGATTTGGTACCGTTGCTGCAATTATCCCTAAATTTTCTTTTCTTTTATATTTATTCCAAATTATAAATTACTTTTTTTAGAGTATAAATAATTTATTAATCTATTAATATGTTCATATTTAATATAAATTATTATCAATAAATATGAATTACTCTTATTTAAACCATAATTTAGTATAGAGGTATATTATGAAAACAGTAAGTAACATTAATGTTTTCAACCGTATTTATTATGTTTTTTTAAACATGTATGAAAATGGAAACAAGCTTGTTTTTATGGGATGGAAGTAGTATATTTTTGTACATTTATTTGTGAGGGGCATTTTGGTCCTTTAAACTGGCTTGTAGATGGTGAAATTAATAACTTGGCCGAAATGTACGTCTATCCTACTCAAATGTCAGGAATTCAAATGTTTTATTATTCAAAATTTTTGAAAAATTAAAATGAGCAGTTGAACGTGGCTGCATGCGTATAGTTTCGATGATCCCAATTATAACATGGTAATATGGTACAAATGAAGAAACAAAAGCCAAAAGAGTGTCCCAAAATTTTGGGCAGTTAGGTAGAAAATTAGTCAAGCTCCGTGCCTGCAATTGGTCCCCAAGTCACGCTCGTTTAACACGCAGAATTTATGAACACATTCAATTTGGATAATTTTTCCTACTAAATTATTTTCCATTTAATTATGCAAAAGCTCAACCAATTCCATTAATCAGGCTTTAATCTGTTAAGCACAATCAAGAATCATACAGACAATCTTGAAAACGACAATTTAATGAATTTTTATTTATTTATTTATTTTTCAAAAATAGCTATATATCCACATCTCAACTGCAACCTGCAATCTACCACCAAAAATCCATAAAAGTTTACTTGCTAGCTTACCAACCAGTAACCATACCCACATCTGGCCCTCAAATTTAGGCTGACTCATGTTAAATTAAAATTTCTATCTGTCAGTTTTAGGGCTCTTTTCAACAGAAATGTGCTGAAATTCTTCAATTATTTTTTTGTGGGTTTGTTTTAAAAGGTGATAATTTTGTAGATGAAAACGACAAATTTTATTATTTTGAATTCTATAGTGATTTCTTGATGACGTTGTTTTTGTGGGTCTATAAGTAGAGTTCTGAGGTGCTGAGAATGCTGTCATCTAAGAAGCAAAAGATAAGGGAAGAATCTAACAGATATGCAATAAAAGAAGTCATATGTTAGAATACTTTCCTTTCTTGTTCGTTATTTTCAATTTATATTCTCTTTTCAGAAATTTGGATCATTCTGAGAGTTGATAATTTTCTGGGTTTTGAGTAATATAGAAGAATTGAAAGAAATATGTTGGTAGAAGAAAAAATAATTTGCAAATTAGAGAAGAAGGGTGCCCCTTTCTTTGCTTGGCCATGGGAGAATTTTGGAAATTACAAGGCATGTACTCTATCTACTAGCTTATTCAAGCCCACCACCCCACCCCTTGTAAATTTTCCATTCTTTCAATCATTTAGTCTGGTTATGTACTGTTTATTGATTTGTGCATTGTATATGTATCAGTATTTGTTATATGGACCACTGATTGCAAAAGGGTTTTATTCTATGGCTGGGGAAGGAAATAAGGAGGATATATGGTGCTTACATATTCTCATCTTGTTTGCCCTGAGAGGCCTTGTTCATCAGCTATGGAGTACTTATAATAATTCACTTTATATCACTCGTACTCGTCGACTGAATCAACAGGGCATCGATTTTAATCAAATTGATGCGGAATGGCATTGGTATAAATAGTTGATTTCTCATATTTCAGTCTATGTTTTCTTATGACTTCTTTATATTTATTATGAGTTTAATTGTTAATCTTGTTAATTTTTCAACAGGGATAATTTTCTGATACTTCAAGCCATTGTAGCTTCATTTTCCTATTTGAGCTTCCCTTCATTGTCCAATCTTCCTAAATGGGACATTAAGGGTGCCGTGTGTTGCCTCATACTCCACGTCGTAATCTCAGAACCACTGTATTATTGGATGCATAGATTATTACATTCCAAGCATTTATTTCCAAGGTACCACTGGCTCCACCATAGCTCTAAAGTTCTACATCCTTTTACAGGTATGAAGTCAACAGATTCCCACCAACGTTATTTATAACTAGTAAAAGTTAACTATGAATAGACTGTTCACTGACTATTCTCTGTGTGTTTTATTTCCGGTGCAGCTGGGCATGCTACGTTTCTGGAACACCTATTACTATGTGTAATTATTGGAATTCCGACCCTGGGAACTGTTTTCCTTGGTTATGGATCTATCAGCATGATGTACAGTTATGTTTTAGCCTTTGATTTTCTTCGGTGTATTGGGCATATCAATGTTGAAGTTATTCCTCATCGCCTGTTTGAGGCTATTCCACTTCTCAAATATCTTATCTACACGCCTACGTAAGTCCTGATCTCGTATATTGATTCTTCATCATGTTCATGTTCATCAATCGTTGATATGATTTGTATTTCCTTGAAGTGTTGTGCATTTTATCAATTTCTCAATTTTTTCTGTTCTTTTTTTGGGCGGATGGGGTTGGAGGGAACTCTAACTCAGTAATGCCATTTCATTTTGTGGTTGAGTTTCAATCATCTCATTTGAAAATTAATTGGTGTCAATGAGGGAATGTAAAACTGTTTGTGGCATTCAATCACCATCATTTGAGTGACCCACAACCTATGGGCTTAAGAGCGAAGTTGTTGCACTCCAACAATCCCCCTTCAGCATGACGCTCTTATGACTTAAACCCATGACCTTAGCTCTGATACCACTCGTTAGGATCAAGTTTCAACAGTGATAATGAAAATCAATTGGTGTCGAGTGATGGAAGGGTAAATCTTTTGTGGCATTCGATCACCATCATTTGAGTTACTCAACCTATGGAATTA
The DNA here is from genome assembly GCA_903798345.1 of Fraxinus anomala. Classification (NCBI taxonomy): domain Eukaryota; kingdom Viridiplantae; phylum Streptophyta; class Magnoliopsida; order Lamiales; family Oleaceae; genus Fraxinus; species Fraxinus anomala. The sequence continues at coordinate 5,652 of CAIGRN010156918.1, forward strand.
AAAGAGCAGCCTTGTTATACCCCAACACATTTCTCAATTTTTGGACCATACCGTTATGTTTTCCAAATGAAGTTGTTCAGTTAATGTTGCTGGGAAACTATTTTGAGGAACTCTTGGCCGGATGAACTATGAAGTCTGAGCTTTGCTTATTTTTTTCCCCTTAGATTCTTGAGTTATTTTAGTTCAAATGTAAATCTGATGAGAAAAAGAAAATTTGAGTGCTATGATCCACAAATATTCTAGCATTCTATTGCCATTGGAGGACTTCATAGTTTCTTTGTGGTTTTCCTAATTTCTAAGAGCTATACTTTACTCAGTCACTGATACAGAAAAAGAAAAACAAGATTAAGAAAACACGTTTCTTGAAATTGACATGTTGTTCATCTCAATTTTGGTCTCATTCTAGCATGTTTTTACTCATAATGTATTGCTTATTAATCTTTACCTGTTCGACTCTGCAGATACCACAATCTTCATCACGTGGACATGAGGACTAACTTTTGCCTCTTTATACCGTTATATGATATTTTATGGAAGACAATAAATGCCAATTCATGGGATCTTCACAAACAAATTAGTACAAAGACAAGTGAGTTCCTTATTTGAAAATGTAAACACATTATTCACAGTCTACAGACACTTTCTGACTCCCAAGAATTACCAAATCGCAACTGGAGTTTGCAGATCATGTTTACATATTACAATTTACAGTTTCCAATGATGACTTTTTTGGTATAATTATCTTTTAATGGTTTAATTATTATGACATAATGATGCAGATGATAGAGTACCTGATTTCGTGTTTCTTGCACACGTCGTTGATGTTATGTCAGCAATGCATGCTCCATTTGTTTTCCGTTCATTCAGCTCAATACCTTTTGGTATAAAGCCCTTCTTGTTTCCAATGTGGCCTTATACGGTTTTAGTGATGCTTATCATGTGGGCAAAATCCAAGACATTCTTGTTCAGTTTTTATAATCTCAGAGGAAGACTGCATCAAACATGGATTGTGCCAAGATTTGGTTTCCAGGTAACTGCTTTGTTTCCGTATTCTGTTTTACTTTTGCAGCATGAATGTACACTCCAAACATGCATTTTGAGTTAAAACTAGTTACCATAGTTCCTATTTCTGTTATGCCTACAATTTATTATATTAATAAGAATAAGAATTCTAACTTAAAATCAGCAACATGGTTTTTTTTGGGTCTTGAGACTGGAACCTAAAGCTTGTATCATGTCACATTTTGCAGTATTTCTTACCTTTTGCGGCAGAAGGCATAAATAACCACATTGAAGATGCTATCCTTACAGCAGATAAAATAGGTGTAAAGGTTATTAGCCTTGCTGCACTAAATAAGGTAAACCTTGTTTCTTTAGTTGTATATAATTTATCATGACTTTTCGTTTTACATCAATTTACTGCATTACTGCGTGCCTAAACTGGATCATGCATTCAAATCTGAGTTTTCATGCAGTCAAATCTGAGTTTTCTAACTTGAGATGGCAATACTATTGATGGAAACCTAAAGCTGTACATTAGGACAATTTGAAATTGAATCAGATATTTTTCAGATTTTATTCGATGTTATAATAGGTTCGTTTAGAATAATTTACTCTTGTAAAACTTATTCCAGAATGAAGGTCTTAATGGAGGTGGAACACTTTTTATTAACAAGCATCCAAATCTAAAAGTCAGAGTTGTTCACGGAAACACCTTGACTGCTGCGGTGATCCTACACGAGATACCTGAAGATGTTGATGAGGTTTTCTTAACAGGAGCTACTTCTAAGCTAGGAAGGGCCATTGCTCTCTATCTTGCACGACGAAGGGTCAAGGTTTTGGTAAGAACCAATAACAAATTAGTTGGTTATCCCGTTTTCTTTGTGGAAAGTGCTTTCAGTACAATGTTTCAATTTAGTTGCATGCGTAACCTAAATTTGACAACAAAGGGGTTGTGAATGCAGATGTTAACCCAATCCACTGAGAGATTCATAAAGATCCAGAAAGAAGCACCAGTCGACTGCCAAAATTTTTTAGTTCAAGTTACAAAGTATCAAGCAGCCAAGCACTGTAAGGTAATTATTTCTGCTCTATATCCCTCACAATCTTGTTAACAATAAGAAGACGAACATAGCTACTCTCATCTTCGTGTTGATTGGTATCTTAAAACAAAGTAATGGAGGAGAATTAGCATTACATTTATTCATTTTCAAAATTATTCAGAACATTGAAATCTCGAAAATGCAGACATCCATATTCATGTTTGTTTTATAATTCATAGACGTGGATTATTGGCAAGTGGATGACACCTCGAGAACAGAGTTGGGCTCCTTCAGGAACACACTTTAACCAGTTTGTGGTTCCTCCTATCATTCCATTCAGACGAGACTGTACTTACGGGAAGCTAGCAGCAATGAAACTCCCAGAAGATGTGGAGGGCTTAGGATCCTGTGAGGTAAATGTTCATGGCCTTTACTTTTCCTCTATCTCTTCAATATTTGTTTAATTGGGAGCAATTTGAGGACATTAAAATTATCGATCATTACATGAAAACTCTTACATGAACTAAGATATTCGAATACAGGCATAGACCTAAGTAAAATGATTTGATGGGAACTTGGAAATTAACTTCTTTTCCTAGTTTTAGAATTTCTATGGGAAAAATACATTGAAAATGAGTCAATTAGACCTTTAAGTATATAGTAGAGTGAACTTCCAGTTTTTGAATGCTATAGAACCAAATTTCTGCAGCTTTTCTTCAATCCACTCTTTGTTTCAAGTTTTAAAGCCTCAGAGTTATTAATATGTTGGCAAATTTTTGAGAGGCCCTTACTTCAATGAATAATCCTATTCACAGTGAAAAATACTGATACGCTCACACACATGAGAGTTTGTTATTTGATGTATGAGGCAATAAAAAACTACCACAATAATATATCAAATAACAAACTTCCATGTATGTACCACGTAGGGCGACTATCGATACTCTTCACTATAAATAGCGTAACTCTATTTCAATGGTCAAATTGAAAAATAGGCACCTGTAAAGTTTTTTGTTTAAAAGGCATTCTTTAGAAATCAAATGTCTAATATACCCTTGTTAAAAATGGTCTTCACCTTCCCCAACCATTTCTTCCTCACCCCTACCTCATCCCTGGCCATGTTATTCGGGCAGCTCGTAAGGAACATGGGGGAAAGGGGAGAGGAAAGGGGATATGATATGGCTTTAGTCAAGATGTGAAAGTTCAGCGTCCAAACTTCTGCACGTCTCTAAGCAATCTGTTCAATGATTTGTCATGTTCTTAGCAACTGATATGTATATAATGTAACCATTCCATGCTTAATCTACTAGTATACGATGGAAAGAGGTGTAGTTCATGCTTGCCATGCCGGGGGCGTAGTTCATCTTCTTGAAGGTTGGGAACACAATGAGGTTGGGGCTATCGATGTTGATCAGATTGACGTTGTGTGGAAGGCTGCATTGAAGCATGGCCTCGTGCCCTTGTAGATTTAAACGAAAATTTCTCATCCATACTGCTAGAAATCTCATAAGTTCTGCTTATTGAAAAGATCATAAAAGCAGAGCTTTTTTTTCTTTTTCTTTTTCTTTTTTTGTGTGTGTTTATTTTCCTTCGTTCTGTACGCTTTTTTTTATAATGATTAAAAACTAGAATGGAATTCAAATGAAATACGTATTTATACACATTCTTGCTGTTCTCTCTCTCTCTCTCTCTCTCTCTCTCTCTCATGCACATTCTTATGAATTGTTGCTTGATCCTAATTTTGATGATAAAGATTCAGTAAGCATAGAATCAAGATGAGTGATGCACTTTTGACAAATTATTGATTAGCGACTTGATTGAGATTTCACTGAAAGTTCAATGCCGCATATGAAATTGACCCGTGAACACATGGAAAATTGATAACCCTCCTTTTAGTTTTTAACCAGAGGACTAGGGCTTGAAATCTATTTGCATATTGTTTGGTTGAAATTCGACAAGCGAACGAGTTGATGACAAGTATAGTTAAAGTGAGTAAAGAGTTTTGTTCACACGTGGATTTAGATTCTAACTTAAATTTGATCACTTCGAGCTTAATACGAGTAAACACACAATTAATAGTTGAACTTGAATAATTATGATTCTATCTAATTATACTAAAAATAACTATCTAAATACAAATGAAAATTAAGAGAAAAAAGATCGATTTAGAAAAATGTGTTGGGAACCCACCTCGCCATTAGCGCCCATTATAATTCTCACCTTCTATCTCTTCAACTCAAATTATGCCCAGATGATTAATAATCTTATATTATCTAACAATCTCTCGTGAAAGTTAAACCTGTTGTTGACGACTCGTTTTGATTATCATAAACAAAATTGCATTTATCGCTAACAAATTGATTTCAAATGTCTTTAGCGATTATTGAAAACAAATAGATATGACGACATGAAGATTCGAGATGATAGCGATTCGCATGTGACGATCGAATTGGAACTTAAAGATTCGCAAAATATACAAATCAAGATACAAGTCAAAAAAAGGACAAAGTTAAGACGATTAAACATCGTACAGTCAAGCATGCACGTCAAGACATTCAAAACAAAGCGCTTAGACTATTTATATTCATATGTAAAGGTAAAACATTTTAATACTTGACAATGAATAGTGACAAGCTCAAAATCAATTTATGCAAGAAAAATCGCAATACAAAAACGTTTGTATAAAGATTATTGTTCAAATGTAAAAATCTCAAAACTTATATTTGAAAAATATCACTTACCTTGAATAACGTTTTCAAAACGTCCCTCAAGTTCTTACATTTGTCAAAAATTAAAACGATAACGTTTTGAGCCAAAAGTGTTGTATCGGACGTTCGGTATGCCATACCGGACGTCCAGTATGGTTGTTTTTGGCTCCAACAGTAAAAAAATTCAACCGTTCTATTTTGTTGACAAAAGCTGCTAATTGACCTTCCGTTACGTATATGACGTCGGTACACCGCGTCCGGTACGACAGAGTTTTTTTGACGATTTTTCACCTATAAATACCAACTCAATTTACATTTAATTTCGACCTTTTTTTAGAGCAATAAGTAAACATTTATTGAAATAAATCATTGGTCTTTATCATTCATTCATCTTTATAAATTGATTTATA
>CAIGRN010156920.1:0-21201 GCA_903798345.1 Fraxinus anomala
TAAATTAAATGTAAATTATACTAAATACAAATTGACGTGTTTAATAAATAACAAATGCACTAGGATTTCGAATTCTCATGCAATAATCTCTTTTAACCTTAGTTCTATACTTCGGTAACACGATTGAATATGGATTTTGACAAATTAATGTTCATTTTTAATTTAACAATCTTTTTCAAGTAATGTAAAACTTACTCTCATATATGACTCGACTATATTTTTATGACGGATGCGAATATATAAGAGTGCATGATTTTTTATAAACATTTAAAGATTCATATAAAACATAGCGTTATATTTCTATTTCCTATCACACCCTATGACGATTTACATTATGTCGAACCTATTTTTCTTTTTCCGAATGCATAAAATGAGCCACCAAATTCATACAACTACCCTATACAATAATCATAGAGAAAAGATAATTATGTAAATCATTCAAAATTCAAAAACGTGTTTTCAATGTCAAATAAAGATTAAAAACTCAAATTACAAGGTTCATCGTTCTCCTAACACAAATAAATCTAGCCAACATGTTATGAAAAAGAAAATAAAAGAAATATTGAAGAATCGACATCACTCAGACAAATTTTGAATCGAATCTTTGAGTATTGGAATTGATATTCGTTTTTCTTGCCTCATTCTATACTCCAAAAATCTCTTAGAATGTGTTGTAATACGTTCTCCCCATTTCTAGACAGCCATAGGTCTTTAAAAGACGTCTCAAGATTTGTTTTAATAAGAATTGGAATCATAAAAGGAAATCAAAATTTTTCCTCTGAAAATACATTATGCTATTGCATAGTACATTTCAATACTATGACACAGTTCAACCATTTTCAGCTCTGGAAAGCCCTGCATCACACCATGCGACTGCATGGCTAAATGAACTATGCTATAGCATAGTTCGAGCAACCTTTCATTCTTTGTGTTTTGATCCCTGAGCTCCGTTTTTTCGTTTCGTTATCTCTTTTCTCGCTTCTTCTTCCAACACTTCATTCCTTCGCTTAATTGGTTCGATTCTTTCACATCTTCATTTTTTCTTTCAGGTCATCTTTTGACTATTTGCACTTTGGTTCTTGCACTTTGGTTTTCTTTCATTTTAGTCATTTTTTTTCTTTTTCCTAAATTCTACCAACGTTTATCAATGTTATCCTGCAAAACATAATTTATATAGAATTAAGCCATATTTTAATATATTTACCAACAATTATCCATATTTTGTACCCTAATTAAGTGTATAAAATGCATTTATCACTCATTCTTCGATCATTTGCAAGTTTGAATTTGTTCATAGTAAAATTTGATTTCAAACCTATTGAAATGGTTCGGTACAAGGATGGCTAAATTTCCCGTCAAGGAATTGGGGCGGGGACGGGTCCGAACCTGCCTTCAGTTCTTATTTTTTGTTCTGTTTTATGTTTATAAATAAACGTCACGCCTCGTTTCCTTCAATTCTCAGAGGATGAGAAGGGCTGTCCTGTCCTGTTCCTTTTCCATCTCTCGTTTGGTCAATGTAATTAGAATCTTTATGCCATAATCTGCGACGAATCCATCATCTGATAAATTCTATTCGAATGTTGCAAATAAGTCTCGACAATGTTCTGTTAGTAATAGAAGTTAAAATCGTGTTTCTTATAGCCTTCAATTCTCTCGAACATATTGACGTGTAGAAGCATGAATTTTCTTTCATTATTATCGTCATGGGGTCCAAGTCTAGGAACGAACTAGTTTCTTTTGGCATGAAAACAGACATGTTGCCCGGTGATAAAGAAAAGAGAGGGAATAAAAAGCCAGAAATAAAACATGGCAAACAACGTTGTACTCCATAGTTTCATCCTTAATTTTGAAATAAAAGCACTGGAGAAGGATTTTGTTCATATTTTTTCCTCTTTTGAAGTACTCTTAATCCACTTTCAACTTAAGAATTGTAGATTTTTTATGTTTTTATTATATTCTCCAAGATAATCCCTTACTGAGTAGCATTTTAACTTACTTTATATCCTCTATTCTGAAAACTTGATTGTCCCGTCTTTTCCTTCAACGTCATTCACTTGAAAGTCGTGTGGAGCGACAATGCTCAAGTGACATTGAATGCACTAGAGCTTAATTTAGTTTTCCTTTCCTTTCTTGGAAGGAGAGCAGACAAAAATCTGTCTTTTAAGACATGTTTAGTACGTTAGACTAGACATGATTAAAGAAGAGTAGTTATGATAAAACTTATTAGTTCTTTTTCCTAAATTTATTTAGTTTAACGTATCAAGTGTCAAACATACTACTAAAGCACATTACCGACTTGCAATAGAGATAACGAAACTCAAAAACTAAGCAACTTCTATGTCACCTTATCTACTCGGTTGGCTTCTTCCCTTCCTTTTCCTCATCAATTAGCTTTTCATTTGTACTACTCTTCACTTCAGTTTCAACTGAAATTCGTCAAAACCCTACATTTTTCCTAGTCTTAAATATAATTAAATGCTACCTTAATAGTGCCCTTTTTCTTAATTTAACCAAACGAAAACCCATCAACCCTTATATTTGTCCTTCTCTCTAATTAAATGCACAAACTAATTTTCTGGTTTATCCTTGATAGAATTATGCCTTCTAAATTGATAGAGTATCCAATCTCTAATCTCTCCTTAATTCCATTTCCTTCTCTATTTATGGTTATATATATTGACAATTTCCATAAAAAACGCTTTCTTGATTGCTCTATGTATGGCACAAATAATGTTACAATCCTATAAAATCCTAGCTTTCCACAAAGAATACACGCTTCAAGAATCTTGAGGTTTATGTTTATTCATACCTCATTTTCTCAAGATTTTTTGTTCATTATTTCTGATATCACATTTCTATTCATTGCTCCTTGACTTTCCCAGTTTCATCAAGTATATAGTTTGTACAAGGGTGTTTTTCCATCACAGTTCTTACTATTTTCTCACTTTATCTGCAAAATCTTTCTAGTTTTCCACAAAAATATCATCTTCTGGAGTAATAATGTCGTCTTTGCAAAGGTGGTTGTGTGCATTTCTAGTTCTATTCATAGTTTTGAGTGGCACTGATGCCAAATTCCGTAGACACCCTCGAAGAAAATCAGTGGTTTATCGAACAATCTTTGTTGATCCATCAGGTAAAGGTAATTTTACGAGTATCCAATCCGCCATTGACTCCGTACCTTCAAACAACAATAAATGGATTTGTATATACATCAAAGCTGGTGTATACAGGTAAATATATGCTATTTCTCCTTTTATACGAATGTTTGAAGTATTTTTGTTATTTTTTAATGTATTCTTCTTCATCTCTTTATACAGAGAAGAGGTGAAAATTTCTTACGACAAGCCATTCATCTTCCTCAAAGGAGAAGGAAAATGGAAAACTTACGTAGTTTCGGATAATTATGGTTCAATTGAAACAAGTGCTACTTTCACTTCTGATGCAGACAACATAATCGTCAAAAGCGTGACTTTCGCAGTAAGAATTTTCATAGTAATTTTAGTATAATGAACAAGATTTTAGCTAATTTTTACGTTTATTTTATTTGATTTGAAATTGCAATTTTATGCAGAATTCTTACAACAATCCCTCTTGGAGCTCTGGTAACCCAATGAGGACAGCGGTGGCAGCAAAGATATCCGGGGATAAATCATCCTTTTATCGATGTGGGTTTTTGGGATTGCAAGATACTTTGTGGGATGTTCAAGGTAGACACTACTTCAAACTTTGCAGTATCCAGGGAGCTGTTGATTTCATCTTTGGTTCTGGCCAATCCATTTATGAGGTAACATTTTGTACGTTGTACTTGACAGTACTGAACAAAATTAGAATATGAATTTGGGTTTTGAATTCTATGCAGAGATGCACAATATCAGTTATCGCAAGCGTGCTAAATGGTTTTACGGGATTCATAACAGCGCAATCAAGAACGAGCCCTTATGAGACCAATGGTTTCGTGTTTAAGGATTGTAACATAGTTGGGAATGGAAAGACATACTTGGGAAGAGCATGGAGAGATTATGCTCGTGTCGTATTTTATAACACCACAATGTCTGATATTGTTGTTCCTGAAGGATGGGGTTCTTGGGTAGTTCCGTCTGGTCAAGAGTAAGATCATCTAGTTTCAAGTCTTGCCGCTATTGATTGTGAAAAATCATATAACTTGTATTGGTTAATGTTTTCTTTTCCTTCTTTGAACATATTCAGGTACCAATTAACATTTGCCGAGTATAAATGTCGAGGAGCTGGAGCAAATACTGCAGGGCGTGTAAAGTGGGCGAACAAGTTGAGTGTGAACGAGTTGACTCAATTAACGAGCATGTCTTTTATTGATGAAGAAGGATGGATGAGCAAACAAGTTTTCAACATGATGGACTAATGGAGCAACCATTTAATTGCTCTTACAAAGCATTTTCTTTGTTAGGACATGAAATCTAAGATGCGGTCATTTGTGTTAAGTTTAATGTTAACTTTCAAATTCCCTTAGTATCTACTTGTTTCTTGCTATCCCTCTCAATACATCACTTTTTTAGTATCTTTTTAAGATTTCTCGAACACACTTAATAAACTTTGAACAAAGAGAAGAATTTAATTAAATCCAAAAAAAAAAACTTCAAATGTTGTGAGAACGATTGTATTCCCTCCCTCCATCCCCGTTCCACCTTTTCTAACTTGCTGCCGATGAAAGTCGTACAGCAGGAACATAGAAATCAAACAAATCAAAATAAGGAACCAATCAATGCAAAACTATAAATATCAAATTCATCAAAGTAATGTTATTTAGTACCGTTAGTGTTTAACATTTAGGTGGCAGTATTGGTGGCATTAAATTACAAGTTCAATTAAATAAAACTTATAATTTCATCTTTAATTGAACTTATCACATAATGACACATAAACTGATGCTCTAGCACCACTGGTGCTAGATAGCATCATTTCGCAGTTACACTGGGCAGCCTCCCAACTCCCGACCACATGTACTTCTTCAACACCCTTCAAGGAAACACTTTATCAGCATAATATCCTGATAAGCCTCCAATCAGGTATACGAATTCTAGGCCCAAGAAGAATTGAGGAGTGGCAGCAAAAAATTCTGTTAACTCGGCAGGCTGACGTGAATAAGGTGTTAATAGGGAAGTTATAAATAGAAAAGAGGGTAGGAAGGAATAGGCAGTGAATTTAGTGAGTAGAAGAGTGGTTGAAGAGAGTAGTAGCCCTCTCAAACGACTATTTGGTACTTCTTTTCTTGCTGTAATCTTTTAATTCCATCAATACATTGCTGTTTCTTTTATTCTCACAGTCACAGACATATGCCTGATCACAATTTGATTCCTATCAAATTAGTATCAGAGCAGTTCATTCCCCGATGACTCAAAAGAAAACAGAAGGGAGATTGGAAATAATGGAGAAAGAAATGGAGGATTTAAGGTCAGAAATGCAGCGGTTAGCAGGCTTGGATAGATCAGTGGAGCACCTTACGCAGAGCATGGCCAGGGTGATGCAATCCTTGAATGAAACCCAGAAAACGTTGGCAGCACTAATCCTTCTAAGTCGACGTGAAATAGAAGGTGAAGTTTGCATTGCAGTATTCCGGTGCAGCTATAACTGCTTCATTGCCTAGAAAAGTTAGCAAGTTTAACAATATCGTCGACAAGTACAAGGTCAAAATCTAGTTAAATAACCTTATGAACGCATTTTGTGACCAGATCAGCAAGGTAGTTACATGCATTGTTGAGTGAACCATAGAGTGCAGCGTGAATCGAGGTTGAGATCAAATGCGCATAGTTGAGTGTACAATTGATATTTTATTGTATCGAATGCTTTAATTTTTTTCACAATTTTTTTGCAAGTTTGATTGTGCCCCTAATTCAAAATGTCTGCGTCTGTCACTACTTCCAAAGGCAGCTTTGAACAGAGTTATGGAGGAATATGGATCCAAAAGTGTCGGAAGTTCAGTTTGCCACCAAATGTTCACAAGGGACCTATGAGGGATCAACGAGCACAAGATCGAGGCAAATGGCCCAAAGAAGAGAAAACTGGGAAACTGGGCAGTATAAAGAGGAAAACAACTGGAGACGAATGTTCTGTGGAGACAACCCAGACGGGTGGCTGTACCACGCTGAGAGGTATTTTGAGGCTAACAGGTTGATTGAAAAGGATAAGATAGGGGCGGTGGGTGTTACCCTCGACGGAAATGCACTAGCATGGTTACAATGGACAAAAGCAAGGTCCCCATTACGGACTTGGGAGCAGTTCCGGCGACTTCTCATGCTTCAATTTCGACCAACATTGAAATTAAAAATAATTTCAATCAAAATAATTTCTTGAGGTCAAATTGATGGTATCAAATAAAAATTAATCGTTTCAACTTTAGCAGGTTTGTCTCGAATGATCCTGTCTCTCAAGACAATCATGTTAAACAGGACAGGCACAACAATTATGAGGAAAACTTTGCCCGAGATATGAAAATCTTTCGTGAAAATTACTGATACTTTCTAGTTTCCTTTATTTCCTGATGCACGTTCCAATTGCTGGTTAGCTTCCTCAAACGACAAGAGCTCTTGAAAGAGCGATGCAAGCTTCGCCTCGTTATCTTCACGGATATGAGCTGGAACTTTTTCTTGATAGCCAGATGCACTAGTTATTTTCAATAAGCTATCACGTTGCCTGCAAAACACGTCAAGTTATTGACCCGGCAAACGAATAAAATGATGGAACTATTTTCTTCCAATCAACTATTCGATTGACTCACTTTTCTATCTCCTCCATCTTTTTCTTGAGCTTCTGGCGTTCAGCTTCTACGTTAATGTTTCCTTGTAGCTTGAGGAATACCGAGAGAGTTTCATTAACCACATCTACCTTACAACCCACTGGAGCATCATCACTCTCGCTTAAAACCTAAGAAATTTAAGATCGAAAATTTTCACAATACTTCCAATATCATTATGAAAAGAATATTAAAACTGAAAAAGTGACTTTTATCTCTTTAACTTCGATTTTTCAGTGAGGTATTGGTAACAAAAACATTACTACAAGTATACAACTGCAGGCCATCAAAGATGAAGCCAAATACATACCTCCAGGGATGATGATGTTGCTAGTGTAGTGATCTCCAGTTCATGGCTTTTAATGATATTGTATGCATCATTTAGACGGCAACGTACATATGCTGCTCGCCTGGAAGCAGAAACATTTTCATGTTAAGCATGACCAAAATTATGGAACTGTCCATATACCTTATAAAGCAATTAGGAAGACACGAAATTTCTTCTGAGTCAACCACTCGGAGTACCAGAATCAAGTGGACATTGAGGCATGAGTACTGAAAGGAGTATGCAGGTCTAGCCTCAAATAACAGTACAAATCCATCTTATTGTTGTGCGACTTGAAAACATGGCACCAAAACAAACATATTTTATTGAAAAGACCAACACCAAGTCCATGTTATGTGCAGAACATTGGGTAGGTCTAGACACTTCAATAAACAAGATTTTAACTTAATTCTTTTTCCTTGATATTTCGAGTAATATCTATCATCTATACATACCAAAAAGAGATAAAAATTATCCAACACATTTATAGCATATAGTCTATGAAGTTTACCTTTCATGTCTCTCCTTTGGTGCTAGAGTTGACCGAAGAGACCTGAGCGATTTAACCACTGATTCAACCATATCCATCTCCAACTCCACGTTGTCATTTGTCCAGCACTGTAGTAAGAGGAATAAGGATAGGATGACAACTGAGCTTATGTTCTAAACAGAATTTGATGATATGAGTTTGTAAATAATACAAATAAACTGGATAAATATAAAAAATTACTAAAAAATCAACAGGAAGCAGAATTATGGAGCAACCTATACAAAGTTACTAACAGTCACATTGAAAGCAGGTGTTGGGAAGTTCGATTAAAATTAGGATAGTTAATTCTGTCAACATAAAATTATTGAGCAGCATATCAACTTTTAACAATGTCTGATTTAAATTTTGCAGTACCTGAAATTGCCAAACTGGTGATTTCTTTTACCATTATTTCTACCACAATATTGGGTTATTTTTCCTTTAGGTGGTAGGTGGTGGTGGCTAGGTCAGTGGGGGATCGTGACTCACTAATGTCACAATCCTGAATTTCCAACCAAAATAACATCATAACATTACTTAGTTACATAAAAGCACTGGATCATATTTATTTCCATGTTTTTGCAAGATTTGCTAAGCAAATGAGCCTGAAAGCGTTTCTCCTAGCTTGAATACATGCCCCCTTAACTCTTTGAATACAGAAGCTTATGATCTTGGCATTAAAAGAACTCTCTTCTCTTCCAAATGTTAAAAGACAAACTTTCAAATGTATGTGATATAGTGATGAAACCAAATAATAATAATCATCCCAGTATGAAGCTGTAAACTAATATATCAGATGAGCTTGTGCCTAATTTCATTTGCTCAACCAACAAAGAAGATGTTTCAAAATCACGCTGCATTAACAAAATATATCAGAAAATAGTAGAGTAAAAACCCAATAAAGGAAATTAGCAATTAGCACACAAAATCCATTGGAATGTCAAAAAATGATCTCAACTATTGTTTGGTATCCTCCATTAAACAGCATAGAAATGTCTGTAAATCTTACCTCTACAGGTGATGGATATTCACATATCACAATTGATTCTTTCCTCATAGAATCTTTTCTAGAAGGAAGACGCTGCCACAGTTCTTCTGTGACGAATGGCATAAAAGGATGAAGTAACCGTAAGCCATTATCCAAACACACCCACAAAGTATCTTGTGCATGTCTTCTCGCAGAATCTGAATCATTGCTGGCAAAATAGGGCTTGATAACTTCAATGAACACATCGCACAATTGAAACTGCCACCATGAGTATACCGCTGTTGCTGCATCAGAGAACTCGTACGATTCTAAAGATAACACTGTTTTTGATATGGCTTTGTTCAAAACAGAGAGTATCCAGTTGCAGCCAAATGGCATGACATCGGGAACTATCTTTGTTGGAGGCGTGTAATCATCTCCAAGTTTACTCAACGGGAACTATCTTTGTTGGAGGCGTATAATCATCTCCAAGTTTACTCATGGCAAACCTTATAGCATTCCACAGCTTGTTACACCATTGACGATAGCCAACCACCCTTTGAATGTCCAGATTTATTTTATCCGACTGAAATGTAATGAAGTGAAGTTACTGAACTCATAAAGAGAAAACTAATGAAAAGGAAAAACCCAGAATTTTTACCTGAGCTGTGTAGGAAACAAGGGCAAAACGTAGAGCATCTGCACCACATTCAGGTATTCCATTTGGAAAGTCCTTCACCTGCCCCTCTTTTGCAGTTTTCAATTCATTCGGATCCAAATTACCCTCCTCCAGCCTTTTGTGAAGACCTTGCAGGGTTATTCCATTAATCACTTCAAGAGGGTCAATAACATTTCCCAATGACTTAGACATCTTGCGTCCATGTGCATCACGAATCATCGGGTGCAAATACACCTGCACCAGAGGAAAATGCATCTTAATTTGGAAATGAATAAACCACCAATTGAACTTAAGAACAGAAGCATAGTGTGACAAAACTGATTAATTTCAACCAGAGGTATAGCTGCTTTCTGTCAAAAGTAACCGAAGCAATGAACCAAACATATTTTCAACAGACACCCGGTTTTTCTGAGAACTTCTCACACAATTTTTTCAAAATTGATTGTAGATAAATACCTTAATGGGAAACAATCTTGGGGGAAAATCTTAACAGTTAACATGCAGGCAGTGGAATCATCACCATAGTACAGCATGGTAAGCATCAGCATGATATGAAACGTAGAAATGGAAGTTTGGACTTTGAAACACTTGATTCAATTTTCAACAGTTAAGAAGCTTAACGGCTACCTACAAAGTACAAAGGGTCTCACCTTTCTGAAAGGAACATCACCGCCAAGCTTCATTCCCAACATCACCATACGAGCAACCCAAAAGAACAGAATATCATGCCCAGTTTCAAGAACAGATGTTGGATAAAATGCCTTAAGATCATCCGTATCATCTGGCCACCCCAACACAGATAATGGAAACAGACCAGAAGAAAACCAGGTGTCCAGAACATCAGGATCTTGTGAAAGTTCAAACTTCTTCCCAGCAAAGATTCTGCTAGCTTCCTTCTGAGCTTCTTCCTCGTTTCTAGCAACCACCCAATGATTATTGTATGCACCTAGTTCCGTCAGTTCATCATCCTCCAATTTTGCATACCATGCAGGAATACGATGACCCCACCAAAGCTGCCTTGAGACGCACCAATCACGAATGTTCTCAAGCCACCTGTAATATCCAAGGTCCCATAATGGTACCAATTCACACTCATGCATGCATATGAACGTTTACATCAAACAGAGATGTAAAATCGAGGATAACATTAGAATAACGTTTCTTTAAATTGAATTTCAGTATAAAACATCAAAGAACTGTATAATTCAGATGATACCTCTTCCATTCAGCAACATATTGTTTTGGTACTATCTCCATTTTCCTATTCGTGTCATCCATTACAGCATCAAGAGCTTGCTGGGCCATGCTTTTGCAGTTAACATACCACTGGGGTTTAATAAGGGGTTCTACTACATCATTGGTTCTTGAACAAATTCCAAGACGCATCTCATTATTTTTGTCACCTCTGTAGAGTGCCTGAAATTGCAGAAGAAAGTAAATGTAAACATAGTTGTGATGATTAGACATTCCACCCAAGAAAAAAACCCCTCAAGTTTACTGCAAAGTTTCAAAAATCATTAATTCAATGTCCAATAAGGCCCTAAACACTCTTGGTTAAAGAAGTAACAATTGAAGTTCACCAAAGATATCAAAGCTAATTTGTAACTGGTGTTTGGCACTTCTGTCAGTGCTAGAGCTGTTTTAGAGCGTGGGCACTAATATAAATATAGATAGGGCAGGAATACCTTTTCCTTTAAAGCCTCAGTCAAAGCCACACGAGCTTCAAAACGTGGCATACCTACAAACTCAGGACCACCATTGCTATTTATTTTTCCATCATCCGTGAAAATATTGATAAAATCTAGATTATGGCGCTTTCCAACCTCAAAATCATTTGGATCATGTGCTGGAGTTATCTGCAAGATAAGGGAGGTAGCCATTGGCATTGCACTTTCTGTAGTAGAAAAGGAAATTGAAGGACATCATTTCTTAGCACAAAAAAATAACCCTTACCTTCACACAGCCAGTCCCAAAATTCATATCTACGAGCACTGCATCACAAACTATCGGAAGTCTCCTTCCATTGAATGGATGAATTGCAAATTTTCCATGAAGATGGATGTATCTTGGGTCTTCTGGATGTATAGCAATAGCAGTATCACCCAACATTGTTTCCACTCGAGTAGTTGCCACAACAATCTCTCCCAAGCCTCCTTCCAAAGGATAAGCAAATGATGTCAGCACTCCAAACTCCACAGGTTTTGCATATCCAGGAACCCGTAATGGAGTTCTCTCTTTGATTTCTACATAATCCACCTGAAGATGCCAAAGCAATGTAGAAACTTAGGATACAATCAAATACCGCTACCTTTAAAGCCGATGGGCCAAATTAGCTCTACCTACCTCAATATCAGATATTGCAGTTCTCAAGATACAATCCCAGTTCACAAGACGGAGATCCCTAAAAAGGAAAGATAAAGAACATAAATATGCAGAAGAAAGTGAAGAACCTTCTATAGGCTAACAAGTGGAACAAGTAATGGCATTCTGCAGGGAGTTGATGGTTTATTAGGGGAAATAAACAGTGAAAAACAGAAAAAATAAGCCATGGCAGGCAAAACACCAACTTTGCATGAAACAAAGCATAACTGAGTCAATACCAAAACTCAAACACACATGCACAATTAAAATGCATCACATCAGATAGAATAATTTTTTTGTTGCGCCTAACAGTGTCATATGAGTAATGTAATCACAATCACAGGAGTATCCCGTGAAGCCAAATACCAATTAGTGGTCAAATCAGCAGATATAATTTGAGAAGGTCAGGGTGTGCAAATGCCAAACTCAACTGCTGAAATAGATCTTATTGCATCCCAAAATTGGCACGGAGGATGTCTCGTGACAAATCAGGGCCCACAAAGGTCAGTACAATTAGTTGCAGTACAAGTAACCACCTAGAGAACAAGGTTAAAAGAACAGATGTTGAGATATGAACATACCTATATATAAGACCCTCCTTGTAAAGTCTGACAAATGCCTCAGTCACAGCCCTAGATCTTTTTTCGTCCATGGTAAAGCACTATGTGGCGAAGGGTTTGATAGATATTGAGCAGGAAGGAACATCATAAAACAATTATCAGAATTGAAATTGACCATACAACACCACTAAAAGTGTCCATATTATATAAATGAAGTGATATCCAAAATTATTACCTCGCGAGACCAATCCAGAGAAGCACCCAAACCCCGTAGTTGTTTTAGTATGGTGCCTCCATACTCATTCTTCCATTTCCAGACCTATTAACAAAATCTGTGAATAAGATGTGGAAGTTCAAATATATGAACTTCATATCTTCTTTTTTTATGTTGAGAAGTATTTATTATATGGG
This sequence comes from Fraxinus anomala, assembly GCA_903798345.1. Classification (NCBI taxonomy): domain Eukaryota; kingdom Viridiplantae; phylum Streptophyta; class Magnoliopsida; order Lamiales; family Oleaceae; genus Fraxinus; species Fraxinus anomala. The sequence goes on from CAIGRN010156920.1 coordinate 12,599, forward strand.
TAAGCTTGAATACAAAAGGAAAAAAAATTATTATAAGAGATAAGATATATATGGCTAGACTCACTTCGGCTACAAAGCTTTCACGACCAACATCATGCCTCGTCAATTTCCTTTCCCTCATAATCTTCTTCTCCACAACAACCTGAGTGAGTTTACATGAATGTCAGTTAAATATAATAGGGAAGCAATTTTGAGAGATAAAGATAAGACAACATACATAGTAACAACTCTCCCCAAAATTTTAAGAGCATATTGACTGTTTGTATGGATCATTTCAATATTTTTACCATTAAAAAAAAAAACTCACTAGGATAACTAAGAACATTACCCGATAACCGCTGTCATTTTAGCTTCCTACATTTTATACGTATACAAAATTTAATCATATGAAGTGACTGTTTTGACATTTTCTGCACTTAATCTTACAAGTCGAAAAAGCCTTACCAGATTAGTTTTCGTATACAAGTTGTAGAAATTAACACCAAAAGAATTTATTATTTTATTATTAAAAAACTCTCACATGATTTGGGACTAACTTTACTGCAGTAGAGCTCAATTGAAGCAAGCAACCTCACTTTAATTTTATTTATAGCTCCACTAACACTCAATTCTCTTTCACACACTACTAATATATGTGTGCCTCTCTTTCTCTCTCTCTCTGCTCTCCTTCACTCTTCACTTTCATACACAGGAAACATATATATATATATATATATATATAAGTTGAAGTTGGTGGCTTTAATTTTCTGGAGAATTCTTCAAATGGCGGTGATATATTTTTCTCTTCATGCAGATTATATTCTAGAGAGTTCTTCCATAAATTCAGCAACTTGCTTATCCTTCCAGGGTCTTCTAAATTGGAGATGATTTAATAAAACTGATTTACCTTCTAGTTTCTTCTTCAATGTCGGTGGCTATGGAAAAATCTGGAAAATTGGTGATGATTCTTCACAAGTCGCATAGATTAACATGTTCTTTTCAATCATTGCCAAACTAATTTTGAAAAGACTTCTGTCATGAAGACAATCTTTTTCAGCAAACTACTGTGTCTAACTAACAAATCACAAAGTTCAAGTTTCGTTGACTAATATCTCAACCCCAAGTTCATTGTTATTATCATAAGGTATGCATGGAACTTAGGATTCTCAACATTTGTCACCTCTCCTGCCAATAATCTGACACCAGAATGCTCACGGTGAGACAGTATAATTAAAATAGCCAAAATCTCATGGCACGGGAAGATGATAGTCAGCAACTTGTACATCATGTCAGACAACCAAATTCTCCCCGAAAGAAGTTAGAGGAAATAAAAGGTTATGAAAGTACAACCTGTGTGGCAATTCCAGCATGGTCCGTACCAGGCACCCATAATGTATTGTATCCAGACATTCTTCTCCAGCGAATAATTGTATCCTTGAGTTAAAATATTTTGACATAAAAAGGAAGTCCTGGATAAACTTTCACAATTGATTTATCAAACAACACTAGAAGACCTGGATTGCAGCAGTAAGGGCATGGCCAATATGTAGAGCCCCAGTGACGTTAGGAGGTGGTAAAACCTGCATTCACAAGGAGAAAAGTATATAGGAGTAATTAAACTAAACAGACAATTCAAATATCACGTATAGAAACACTTCCTTACTCTATTCCTGCCTTTCCTCTCATCTATTCATATAATGATCTCAAGCTTTTCTTTTCCCCATTCAACACATTGGAAACTTCCAAGTTCCATCAAAATTGAATATGTCAATTTCATAAGAAAATATGTGAAGTTATTTTATCATCACCAAAACAAGATCAAATCACACAAACAACATGCCATCATTACAGGAGAGATCAGCATACACTAGTACCTTCAAGCTCCAGACCAAAACATTATTTTTTAACGCCAAAAATAAGAGGAAAAATTGATTTTCCAACTCCTTGTTGAATGTATCGCAACGCCATTTAAAGACAGTTTTTGGATCAGTAGTTATCAGAAGAATATCAAATGTGAATATTTAGGTTCAGAGTCTTCATCATATTGCTATTTCTCCATACACAAATTAATTCACTGTGTAACTAAGACAGTTAAACCCATTATTCTGGGACAATAGATCGTTACACGAGTTAGCACGTTAGTAACTGAAAAGTCACTTGAGCTCTCATGCCTATAATAGAACACTATTAATATTTTTGTATGCAGAGTATTGTTGACCCATTTATTATCAATGGATCACATTCGTGCTATGTTGATTCTCCTTCCATTTACAAAAAAACATTCACATTTCTATATATCTAACTTAATGTCTTTGAAATTATAATCTGCTTCAAAAACTATTCACGTGCATATGCAAAGGAAAATAATAAATTTGAATGAAGAATGTAAATTATTCAAGTAAAATTTGATATTTTCCACCTCTTCTAATTTTGTTGATACAGTTTTTGCATGAATAATCAAATTTAAATTTAGCATTTATATAGTTAGAATTATAAGGGTCAATAAAAAAGGAATTCCACAAGCAGTGTGCAAAAAGCATGCACGTGATTTGGTAAACATATCCTAGTACCAGGAAGGTGTGGCAGCACCATAATAGTCTAAACTGAATGTTTCTACGTATCTGCTACCTTATAGTTTCCAATATAACTCAAGTTTCACATCAAGGTTTACTATCGTAGGCTCTGTCTGAATATTGATAGAAAAAATCTTAGTATTTTTGTGCATACAAATTATTTTTATTAGTTAAACAGAATTCCATTAATTTCACATTTCCTCATATTGCAAACTTTTTTCCCTTCATGTTCTTGTTTCTGAGATTCTCAACTATCTTGAAGGCATTACAACAAACTCCCTGGAGAACCAGGTTAGCAGAACCATTGTTCTATGTAATTGCTTGAAAATGAAAATATGGTGAAACAGCCAAAAATTTGTAATTGATAAACATAATATACACTTGTAATGTCCAGAATACATACACATGCAAGCCCAAATTGACACCGTTAGACAGTGAAAGATAGGAAAAAAGAGACAGATCTAGAAGATGAGAAAATGGGAAATCACAGTTACATGTTTCTTTGTCAACAGGTTCAAATCAGTTCATTTCCATTTGTAACTATATTTCATTTTTTGAATGGCTTTTCAGTACCTCAGGATACACAATACAGACTATCCACCTATTCACCAATATAATTTCATCACTATGTTTTCACTTATATTGGCAAGTAATAACTGAAATAGTTAAACAATTACATTTTACAGCAATGCCAAAGGTTCATGGACAGACTTACAATGACAAAAGGGGGTTTTGAGCTGCTAGGGTCTGCCTCAAAGAATTTTGACTTTTCCCACCATGCATACCACCTAAATTAGAAATTTGAAGGACAAGAAAATATAACAAATCAAGCATCCAATAGCAGTGAAGGGAAAAAAATTATAAGCTACTTACGATTTCTCGACAGCACTGGGATTGAATGTCTTTGCCATTTGACAAGATAGTTTTTTCTTCTCACCAACAGATGTTTCTGGGTCAATGTAATCCTCAGGGTTTTCATCCTCGGCTTCTCTTTTTACATTCTTTTTCTTCCCTGACTTGGGAGCATTAGGGGCTTGCTGTGCCTTCAGTTGCAATAGAAAAAGCATGAAAATAATAAGCAAAAAGAAACAAGGAAAAATGACTGCACTATCCCTTCGGGGTCAGCATACAGAAACTCCAAGCTAATAGGGTATATATGTTAGTGCACCTGAAGTTTGGCTGCCTCTGCTTTTTGTGCAGCCTTAAGTTTCTTCAACTCTTTCTCTTTAGCCTATGGAAGAACATGTCAAATGACAGATGATTAGGTCAACAGTTCAAATAAAAATAAATAATCAGAAAGATAGCAGCACCCATTTCCCACAAAAAATCCACATCTAAATCCAAATCAAGCAAATTAAAGCAAAACAATGGTCCACATGAAATACAGGGACTCTTCTCATAAACAGAAGACTAGTAATTAAGAATTTTCCAGCACTTGGTCTTGGGAAAAAAAAAAACGCTGCAAAGACACATTTAATCACAAGTGATTACTGATTAGAACAAAAGAAAAAGCAATTCAATATAGTACAGTGTTTCAGAGATCTTGTACGTTCCGAAACTTCGTGTCTAATTCTAAAACCCAAGGCCACGATCCCAAAACCTTGTTGCCCAACCTAGCCTAAGAGAAACTCAAATTCCTTATATACTGAATCCGTGATGATTATAAATTTATACCAAAAAATTAATAAACAACAATTGGTGCTCAGACCTTTTCATCTTTCTTCTTCTTCTTTTCCAGCTCCTCTGGTGTTAGTTCCCGCGAGTCCATTGACAACCCCACCTATCACGGGAAAAATAAGTTGCTTTAGGAAAAAGAACCAAGCAAAATTTCCTTTCTTTCCTTAAACAGTATCAAGGACACAAATCCACAAGACCAGGCAAATAATACAAAATATTGCAAATTTAAGTTAAAGAAGATATAAGCCCCTTGATGAGCCTACAAAGATAAAAAAATGTATTTGATTATGAAGGACGGTGATGGAGAGAAAAAGAACCTAATAAGAGAAAAATAGTGGATTCAACAGTGGTGTTAGCTGGTGAGAATGACAGACGAGGCAGAGGTAGGTATGATTCTGGGGATTAAGGACTGAGGATAACAGTTTAGTGACTTGTAACTTATTCCCAGAAGAATGTAATCATAGAATCTTTGGAAATTAAAGCATGAGACTCGAGCACGCTAGCAAACGAGTGAAAAAGTGAACGTTATAAATAAAGAAAAGAGCTATAGGGAACAAAAATGTAATGACAAAAAAGGAAAGAAAAGTAAATCAACACTGAATTATGCATCCTTGACTGCATTTCATAGTTTCATGCTTTTGTGGATAAAGTAAATATGAAAGAAGGCAATCTTTCAGCGTACAATAGGGATGGGCACGATTTGGTTCGATCTGGTTACAAAGAGAACTGAAGTCAAACTGAGCACCATGGGTATCTTAAAAATGAAACTGGTTCCATCTCTCATTGTTGAGAAAAATGAAGGATGAAAAGGAGGTATAGCAAGCCTTACATTTCAATATCCATATTTAACACAATACATTAACTCAAAACACAAAAATGAAAAGACAACAAAAAGTGCCAAAACATGCAATTCGGTGCCTAATTCACAAATTCTCAATCCAAAATGTCCAATTATGAAGCCTCCATTTTGGAAAAAAATTATAAACAGGTTATTTATAAATAATGAGTGTTAGTACTTATAGGTCCATTGAAGTGTGTGGTTGAAATAAAGTTTGGCCATTTATAAATGATATATGAATGTTGCCAAATGGAGGCTAATATAAAATACACAAATCATAGCGTGCAACACAGAAAACTCTTTTATATGATCAAGTGTGTTACCACAACAAGATAGCATTTTTCAATAGATTGAAACCATGATTTTTCCAAAATCACAGAAAAAACTAAAAGAATCAATTGAATCAGATTAAAACTCCATTGGCAAACAAAGTGCAGTAGCGTTTTACTAAATTTAAAAGAAAATAGCGAGCACCTAAAGCACCAATCTTGAAAAACAAACCACAAATGGTTAAAATTTTGAAATACATTTCACTGCTTAAAAAATAAATAAAAAGGTAAAGAAGATAAATTACTTGACCATTTTACACAAGCAGACGGAAGAAGGGTACAATTACTTCCAATCAAGAATTTCACATCAACATAGAAACTTTCAAATCCTCAAGAAAATGAAACGATAAATTAACAATCACGTGCAATAACATAGAACTTCAAAATGCATGAAAATAAAAAGAAATGATATTTTTCTTATACAGGAACCGAACACAGAAAAATGTAAGGAAAACCGTAAAGAAGCTAAATCTAGTCAGGGAGAAAATCAAATTCACTAAGAATCTCTTCTTTAAAAAAAAAAAAATAGATTACCCACAATAGAAAAAGAGCTGAAAATTGATTTTCAAACAACTGCTTAAAGTCGATGTTCAACCATACGTGGGTGGTTTAACTGGCGTTGTTGCCTTGGTGGTTTAGGGAGGCTGCTAGTTGGCGGCCCGAGTGTTATCGCTTGTCAGGCAGGGTGGCGGAGGTGGACCTGGTGGTGGACCAAGGGGTTTTGGGTTGCGGGATAAGCAATACTGATTTTAGGCTGAGAGGCAATTGGGGCTGGGTTAGTGAGTTTCTTTGGGCTGGGCATAGGCGGGTAACCTACAGTGAAAATTACATGACCCAGAGATTCGGAGATTCCATTTCATAAATCATAAATTATGTTTTTATTTCAAAAGTAAGATGTATTGGTAAATAATTAATAAATATTTTTTTAAAATATAAATACCATGTTTTTATTTGGAGAGAGAGAGAAAAGAATACATATCAAAGAGAGAGAAAAACATACAATCCAAAATTACTTCCATAATTACGTGAAAGTTGAAGAAACCTTCTCACATTAATCCTCCCGTTCTTCCAAGACTCTACATTCATCTTCTCTATAAATCATCAAATTTTAGTAAAAATAATTTTTCATTATTATCATTCTATACTTGCTTTTCGATTTCATCATATTCTATACATGATTTTCACAGTCGCTAAATTTTTCTTTCGATAACACCGATTGTGAAAATGATTTTAACAAGGAGCAATGATCTGAAATCTCGTACGAATATTGGTGATAAATTTAGAAGGAAACCAGAGAAAATAAAAAGCACAAAGGAGCAAAAAGCTTGGAAGCCGCGAAAACATAGTTCTCACAAGGTAAATCAATTGTGTAATTAATTTAGTTAATGGGCAATATGTATATGAAATTTGTTAGGTGTTTATGGTTTGGGTTCCAAAAATGCTATTTGAGGGATTGTGATCTACTTTTGGGTGAAGCGAACTCTTATTGTGTAATTTGTGAAATATAGGCACAATCAAATCTATGTAATTTTTGTGACCATTTTGGTGTTTTTTGTGACCAACTATGTCTTGTGACTTATGGTCAGGCTGTGACCAATTTTATGAGTAGAAACGCATTTTACGTGCTTTATGTGACCCATTATATGTTTGTGACAAATCATGTGGTTGTAATATGACCATCTGTGCAGATAAGTTGTCACCTTAATTATATGTCACTTGTATAAAGTCTATGATTAACAAATTTCCTGCATTTTTCCCAATCGTCTGTATTAGGTGGACCTTTTCTTTCTTTCCCGTTCTCACGTTCATCAAAATAATTGCAATAAAAACCATATTCCTCTGTCATACGATCAAATGCTTTCTCAAACTTAAGCGCACTATCCAAAATCAAGTATGTTGCATTCCACCTGGTAGGTACATCTAACATAGCCAATTTCTTGCATTCAATTTTCTCCTTCTCTACACAAATCTTGAATTTTGCTAATCTCGAAGGGGATGATCGAAAATATTTCACAGCGTTCCTAATACTTGCTATTGCCGCATTAAACTCTTTCAACCCATCATTTACTATTAAATTCACTATATGCGCACAACACCTTACGTGCATAAAAGAACCACCTAAAACTATTCCATCAACCTTCCAATTCTTTAATACTTTTTTTATATAGACAATAGCCTCATCATTTGCACGTGCATTATCAAAAGTAATTGTGGACACGTGCTCTATTCTCCAATCAAGCAAACACGTTTCAATAAGTTTTCCAATTGTTTCCCCCTTTATGGTTTGGAACCACCGAAAAATTCAATATCCTCTTATGTAACATCCAATTTTCTCAATAAAATGGGCCGTGATAACCATGTAACTAATATTTTGTATTGATGTCCAACAATCTGTTGTAAGGCACACCCTTTGCTTATTAGAAATAAGTTTACATTTCAATATTTCCTTCTCCTCACTGTAAAGTTTCAATATATCCCTTGCAATTGTTCTACGGGATGGAATATCAAACTTAGGGCAAGCATATCCCATGAATTTTCTAAACCAACACCATTAACAAAGCTAAATGGCAATTCATCCACAATAATCATTTTCACCATTGCCCTCCTACATGCTTCTTTGTTAAACACCACAACAGTAATATTGGCAATGCCACCCTCACCACCGTCATTGTCATTTAACTGTCTTGCTAGTACCTTTTGTCTTTCANTCATTTTCACCATTGCCCTCCTACATGCTTCTTTGTTAAACACCACAACAGTAATATTGGCAATGCCACCCTCACCACCGTCATTGTCATTTAACTGTCTTGCTAGTACCTTTTGTCTTTCATCCATTTTGATACTTTTACAAGCTTGGCAATTTTTAAAGTGTTTCCACAAGCCAGAAGTACCAATCTTACTGGAATCATAAGCATAAGGCTTTCCATAGTAATTACATTTGGCCTTTTTTCCCCCTTGCATCTTTGTAAAATGTGACCATACTTCAGATCTCATATTTGGATTTTTTTTTATCTTCAGCCATCTCGATATTTATCTACAAACAATATACAAATAACATGAAATTGTAATAAATTTAACTGGACTAAATTTAAAAGCAATTCTTAAAACTTATTCAATGAAAATCTCCAAAAATTCTACTCAACATATTCCTGAGTACACACTATAATCATAGCATATTGATATTTTATTACAGTACCACCGAATTTA
>CAIGRN010156933.1:0-11002 GCA_903798345.1 Fraxinus anomala
TTAAATTACACAAAAACAAAAAAAAATGATGAAAAGTTGAAAAATTCAAATGTGGAAGTCGCTTTTTCAGCTTAACATATGATCTACTTGAATTTGTTTGTTGTGATCAAGTATGGGGTTAATCGATAAGCTGCATCATAATTTTCATTACTGGTTTAAGTTATTCATGGAGTACTTAGTATAGGAGTCTTCATGTGCCATTTGCACTCACACACTATGATATTTTTAGTGGCACTCTACCGCATGTGTGAGATTTGGGATGACAATCACATGTTCGTAAGGTGACTTTGAACATAAATTGACCGTATGTATTAGACCTAAACTCAAGTTTATCCCTGATATTAAAAAAAAAAATCAATATCTTATATTTTTCTTCGGAGTCTATTTGACTCGAGCAATCAAACCTGCGAAGTTTCTCATAACCTGGTGTCTATGGTCAACTGACTTGGATTAACCGACCTAAAGCTCACTATAGGGGTCTTTTAGTCGCTTAATGAATAAAAGTCTGCACTTAAATAAGAAAAATAATAATGAGCTTCGTTTATTGAATGATGTGAAATAAAATATTTTGCTCATACTCAAGGGAAGAAAAAATACTTCCATTCATAATGAGCTTTACGTTATAGGTTCTAATATACTTTAAATGGTTTGACTTTCATAAGTAGGGGAATAAACTTATTGACAGTGATGTTTAGCTTGTCCTTTCTCACAAATTTAAGGTCGGAGTCCAATTTTCAAACGAATAGTGACACTTTACACATATGGGTCATTTATACAATTTACTCCATAATAACGTAAACTCAGTATGTGGGAGGGTTTACTATTCATTGCTTATCTTTGAGTTATTATATGTTACTGTTCACATAAATGATAAAAAAAAGGGTGCAAAGTATTTTTGTGTTAATTTTAGATTCTACAAGTTTCTCATTTTTCGACTTAAGTTCTGTAACTCTCGTACTTAAGGATTTATTTTTTGTTATAATCTTAATGCTCTCCTCATAGATTCTATCATAAGCCTCACGAATATCTCCATTACTATCAAAATCTTCTTTTGAATTATCATTACTACTTATGCTCTTAGCCTTCTCACTCTCTTTATCATATCTATTCTTAATTCTCGTAGTAAAGACAATATATTTTTCACTTTCCTCACGAGTTGATTTCTCACTCTAATTGTACGAGTTAGACTCGTCATCAGTGAGAGTAGCATTCATATCATTATCTAAATTTCTCCTACTGTTATGGCACTCACTCCTAACATGGTAAAAATCTTTACAATTATTGCACCTTACAGTTTTAGAACTCTTCCTAGATCCACTAGGACCACTTCTATGTTTCTCTTAAGGTTTTTGTTTATTCCTAAATATTTTTTGAAATTTTTTAGCAATGTAAGCTAACTCCTCTTTATTCCTAAATATTTTTTGAAATTTTTTAGCAATAAGTTGTAGTCAAATGCTATCTAGCCAACTCCACTAGACTTTTCGGTCTATTTCCTGCTAAATCCAAGATCTTCTACAATTATCTCTTCCAAGTGGAATTCCAAGAACCTGTTCCAAGGCATTGTGCTCTTCCTACGCTTGTAATCCAACTTCTCTCAACCTCCAACAACCTCTGAAATTCAATTGAGAAAGTACATTTCTATGACTAATAGGAAGTAGATGGTATTTCAGATTCAATGAGTTTGATGTTTTCCCAAATACATGATTGTATGATCTCAAGAAGAAAAGATAGAATCAAGATATGAATAGGCTATTGGATTTTCAAAGAATAATATGAATGTATTTAGAGAATAAGCACAATGAACAACCAAATCTCAATTCGTGCATAGGTTTGAGTATTTTTAGAAGAGAGTAATTAGGTTGAATGAGTCAAAAAAAAATATTTCAAAACAACAAATAAGGGTTTTCCGGATCGACATGTCGCTCAAGTGCAGGCTCAGTGACAGACAAGCGATGCACTGTTGCTCGAGTGAGAATTTCCAACACTAAAAATCTAACAATTTCTCATCCTCATATCGCTGTATCTTTTGTGTGATTGTTGTCGTAAGTTATATAAAATTACAAGAGAGTTTTTTTAAACATGGCTAGAATTTTCCTTATTTTACTCATTAATTTCTTTCATGAATGAAGCACCGTCGTCCATATCAAAATTAAATGAATTTTTCAAGAGTTTTAGTCATCGTATAATATAAGGTTCATTATATTCCTTATTTAATTTCTTGCAATTTACATGTTTTGAATATTATGCTTCCGTTGGAAATTATTGAGATGTTGGTTTTGACCAACATCGACAGACTATTAACTGGAATCCTTAAGTCGATTACTTTCAATTTATGTACCCATATTCACAACCTTTTAACACTGTGTACAGGGTATTTTTACTTAATGAAAATGTCTATTTATAATATTAGATGTTAAATATCAATACGACACGTGAAAGATGTCTAACTAAGAATATAAAATTATCGGGAAAAAATATTTCCTTCATTACATACCAAATCGTGACATTTTAAATTATATTAATATTCCTATTTCTTTTTTGGAGATGGCCATTTAGCTACTATATATACATTCTTCGTTGAATGGCAATACTATGCGCACATTGTTAACAAATTGGGGATATAGATGTCATAAATAAAAAGTTAGGACATAACTGTCACACTTATAAAAAAGGTTGACTTCTATGAGAAAACATTTTAGTCCTTATTTGATAAAAATTAAAATTTAAATCGAAGTTACAATTAATTTTAAATACATATTTCATATAATTCATAATTTTTCAATCATATACTTCTTTAACTTTTATTAAATCTACTAAAATTTTAATTTTAATCTCTTTCAAATAAGAGTTTAGTTTATTTTGAGAGAGGGAGAGGTGTAGGGTGAAGATTAAACTAGTTGTCAGTGTGGTCCATTTTTGCATTAATTATTGAAACAATGTAGTTGAATCCTTTAATGCCAAAAAGAAAAATCAAGAAATAAGAAGAAAGTTTTTGAGCCACGTTATTTTTAAAAAAATATATTATAAAATAGTAGATTAATGAATAATGTGTGATTGAAAAAAAAATTATTAATGTAATGTAAAATATTATTTTATTAAAGAATATGTAATTAAAAATAAGTAAAAGAATGAGAATAAAAATTTTAAGGCGGTTCAAATAGTCGCTAAAACTAAGTCCACCAATAACAGCATCTAATAACATCTGCCAAACCCGACGCCCCATTTTTAGTATTTATTACTTGAGCAGAGAAGTTGAATTGGAGAAGAGAAGGCATCCCAAGAACGAGGTAGAAGGAAGATGACTTCGTATCTGCGTCAAAAATTCCAGTCTTTCCAAATTGGCTCATCAGATGCAAAAGAAGACAGCTTAGAAGATCAAGAAGAGGTAGAACGCAGTAAGATTGGAATCATGAGATCTGGTGTCGAAGCTCAAGATCCCTCTGCTAAGGTACCTACTTCACCAAAACCTTTGATTCTCTGTCACTTGATATTAATTTTCTTGATCAACACTTTTTTGCACTTAACCATTTTATAATTTGCTTTACTTGCCTTATGATGGAACTTTTTTAATGGCCAGTAAATTGAAATATACAAGACACGTGAAATTAAAGAAATGGTATTAGTGCTCCATAGCGGAACAGCCCAATTCCTTATAATTTGGTTATTATTTCTTTATTTTTTTATATTTAAGCGATGTGGGGTTTTGCCCTTAAAGTGCTGATTGTTGACAACTTACAAGACTGGCGGTAAACTCTGCTATTAGCTGATTGCAAAAATAATTAGGATTAAGGTTGAGTAAGCTATCAGTGACTATGAATTTCATGTAGGGATGAAAAGATGGAGAACTTAACTGCCAGTTTTATGAACTAGTACCTATAATCTCTAGCCTCACGTTGAATGGTAATCCTAAATGAACAAGAGAAAGCAAAAGATTGATTATGCACAACTGAATAAGTTGTTGAATAGTTATAGCAGAGAATTCACAAGGGAGGGAATAGATATGTCAAATTAGATCATAGAGTTTCGTGTGCCAAATCTAAATCTTGGAATAAGGATACTGACATAACTGATGGTAAGTACCGAAGTGATATGTAACTCCATGGATTCAGTTCAACGGTCTAGGGTCCTTTCCTTCTCCCTCCCCGATACATCCAACACTCTGGGGCCAAGCTTGTTTTTCCCAAAATGAAGAAAAAAATGAAGTGGCTCGTTATGTGTTTTAACGTCATATTTTGATTACTTACTAGGACCTGATGAGAATATTGCTTCTCTGGATTCAGGAAGCTGATGATTTTATGATCCGTAGATTTCTCCGAGCTCGAGATCTAGACGTTGAAAAGGCTTCAGCTATGTTTTTGAAGTACCTGAGTTGGAGGAAAGAATTTGTTCCAAATGGTTTCATATCACCTTCTGAAATTCCAAATGATCTTGCCCATGATAAGTTATTTATGCAAGGACATGATAAGACTGGACGTCCAATAGTACTTGTCTTTGCTGAACGGCATAAGCCCACGAGTGTGGAAGAGTTTAAGCGTATGCAACAATATGCAGTATTTTATTCACTTTTCTTGTTTTAATTTACAGTTGTTTCAAGTATACTCGTGCATATTTTGTTTCCAATTTTTTGACAATTAACTTCTCTAATAATTAAATTGGCTTGGTAAAGGGCAAAGCGTCTCCATCTATATTCTGATTATTCTGCTGGTTTTTTGCCATATATATTACCTAGAGCTTTTACAAAGTCGTAACTTTCTTAGAGGAATTGGGACAGGAATGTTACCATGGTTCATCACTACAACATCTGAAACCTCATGACAATCACACACATGTTTCAGTATCACCGATTTCATGCTAAATTCTTCATCCTCTTCTTTTACAGGTTATGTCACTTATACCCTTGACAAAATTTGTGCTAGGTAATTCAACTCCCTAAAAATATTAATTTATCCCTTTTCTTCTAAAGAAAAGTTGAATATTATATGAGAGGCTATATTTTTGGTTTCATACGATAGATTGGCTCATTTAGAACTAGTCTGACTTGAAAAACTTCTCAAAACATATTTTCACTTTCACCCAACCCACAGGAAAAGTAAAAGGCCCTGTTCCTTCTTGTCAGTTCCAGTTATGGAACTAACATGTATGTCCAGTTCCATTATTAGAACATTACATATAACTAACTTTCATAATTATCCACTTATTGATTTTTTTCAGAATGCCCAGTGGACATGAGAAGTTCACTGCCATTGCTGACCTAGAAGGATGGGGATACACTAATAGTGATATCCGCGGATACCTAGCTGCTGTCTCAATTTTGCAGGTTTTTGTTCTTTTCATGTGATAAACACGAGAGACAAGTTAGCCTACTGAACCAAACAAATTCACAATGAAAGCTTATGTCTGTTTTCTGATTGTATTTGATGACAGGACTGCTACCCAGAGAGGCTAGGCAAGATGTTCATAATCCACGTTCCTTACATATTCATGACTGCATGGAAGATGGTTTACCCATTTATTGACAAAAATACGAAGAAGAAGGTAAAATGTCTCCTTTTGCTCTATCGCTTATTATATATACATGACACACCTGCACTGTGTAATTGGAGATGAATGATTTCACAATAGTGTCTTATGACCATTCTTTACGGTCATTGTGTTTAAAGGTCTTTATTACTCGTTACAACTACAATGTCATAGTTTCTGTTTTGGATGATTTGTATCAGTTGTAAGTTGGGAACATAATTACTTTGGGCTGCTCCGGATGAGCAAAACTGACAGATTTTAGTTGATCCTGGTTTATGATTACCAAATATCTGCAGATTATCTTTGTTGACAATAAAAAACTACAATCGACCCTGCTCCAAGACATTGATGAGAGTCAACTTCCAGAAACATACGGAGGCAAGCTAAACTTGGTTCCCATTCAAGAATGCTAATATGTTGAAGATACTTTTAGTTCCACCATTAATTATATTTTCCCCAAAACCATCCACTGTCGGGGAGTTTTATAATATATCATATTTGGTAACTACATTTCTATGATTTCCAGTGCAGATGATAACAAGTATTAAACATTGAAATACCATAATATCCTCCTCGTCGCTGGATAGATTTAAAAGCTACCTGTTCATTCGTATGACACTATTTGCTGTCTGGACCAGTTTGTGTATTATTCACTAGTATATATAGCTATGCGTGAGTAGGGTTATACGTGGACGGTTTCCTTTCACATAACGCTGCAGTAAAACTAGAATTTTATAACATGAGATTTATGTGGAAGAATAGGAGAATTTTAATATACCAAGAAACTAAAATTGTTTGACAAGATTTTATACTCTCAATTTAAATCTAAACAACCCTTTCAAGTTTCTAATATATACAACAATGATCTTATTATTAGTTGAACCTATGAAGAGTCTACACCTCATGGAATATATATATATATATATATATATATATATATATATATATAAGCCAAATCTTAGATTTTTGAATTAAATAGAATGCAAGAATCGCGGTTAAAATCGAATTATACCTGAACCAGTGGTGCATCGACGTCAGCCTGCTATTCCAAACTCTTCCAAACACATTTTTATCCATTCCAAAATCATTTTTCAATAAAACTCTAAATCATTGATGAAATTTGGTCCCTTATCTATCCGGACTTTCAAATCAAACTTATCTAGGCTTTTTCAATGAATCAAGCTTTCAAATCACTTAGAATTTGAGCCACAACATAACAAAGTCCAACTTGATACAAATTTCATAGCAAAGAATTCAGTTTTACTCTTCCAGTCATTCTCCACCTCTTCCATAATGTCCCTTCCAAGCACCCCATGTCCCTTCCAGACATACTCAACAACTGTAAACAAAATTACAGCTATGTTGACCAGTAGAACTACCTTCCATGTCAAACCTGCTTGAATCATCTGATTTACTATCAGCTCCAGCCGAGTCACCAAACCTGCTTGAATCACCAATAGCACTTCCAACTTTACTTGAGTTGTCAAACATGCTTGAATCACAACGATCGACAAGATCAAAACAAGTTACACCTGAGCTATTAGGAAATTTCCTAATATCATTGCTCAAATCACCACGAGCAATTCGATCACAACCAACCCTACTCGAGTTACCACTTATCAAACCATAAGCTGCAGTTGCTTCCACGGTGTGACTGTCAAACATTCCAAAACATATATTCGGGACTTTCTCCACCCCTTTAACACAATCCGGCACCTTTGCTAACTTTCAGAATTTCACCTCCTTCAGTATATCGATACCCTTTTGAATCAAGATTACTATTTTTGTTTAAACCTGGAACATGTCTCACTAAATCAAGTGTCCCGACCGTCCCATCAAACTTATCAATTCTGACCTTACTAAGACATTTTACAAGGTTTATTATTTCTCATCACCACAAAAACCATTATAACTATTTCATATGAAAAAAATCAATCCTTAGAACACGTATGAAAAGTGCAAGCCGTATCAAGAATTCAATACTCGTCAAATTTGGACTCACCGTAAGTAATCGCGAAAAAGATCTCCATCACTATAATCCTCTTCTGCAAGACTGGCATCACCAGAATTTTCTGATTGTCCCTTCTAATCTGTAGTAGTAAACTTATTCTGTAAAGTTCCGAAAATTTTATAGAATAGAATTATTTGTTCTATAAGCTAATTTTTTATATTTTCGAAAATTGAAGGGTTAAAGCGAAGTGGGTATTAATTCTTTTATTTTATTTATTTTTTCGTCAAATTATTAGATTTTGATAGAGAAAATTTTAACATATATATTTTGGTCTAGCTAGTTGGATAGTTCGTATAAAAATAACGAACCATGGACTCGAGAAAAAATTAATTTAGGTATGTTAAGCTCAAGTTATTGACACTGTAAGATATTATCTTTTAGTGGTCATTAATTTTGTTGGTTAAGAGTTTGATATTATGGCAGCCAACTAACCTTTTATTATTATTATTATTATTATTATTGTTATTATTATTATTATTATTATTGTTGTTGGTGGTGGTGGTGGTGGTGTTGTTGTTTTATTAGAATTTGTAATTAAGCTGGTAGGATTTGATTGCATAGCCACATTTCACGTGAATTACTTAAATACTAATTGTTATTTTATATTTATTTTGATAAAGATTAATAGTTAAATTGTAATCCCACTTATCTTAGACTTTACTACTCTTCATTCTTTCAATTCAAATACTAGTTTCAATGCAAGTTCATGGGTAAGATTATAAAGGTTAATTGTAATTCTATTTTAATTAGGATAGTTGTTAATTGCTAATTATGATTTAATATTATTGGATATCTATTAAATTATTATTGAATTATTTGATATAAAAGTAATTATCCTCATTTAGTTAGATTTCTCTTACATTTGAATTTCATGATAGGTTGATTGGCTTGTTAAGAGTCCAATTTAATTTTAAATTAAGAATTCTATTAGAAGTCTAAGTATGTAATTCATCCTAATCTTATGTCCACTATTTAATAATCTCGTGGCTTGCACTCAATTCACGGCAAATCAGAGAGAGAGAGAGAGAGAGAGCCGCGAGGGGGAGCCAAAAAAAAAAAAGGAAGGAATAAAAGCATTTTAGCGCGTTCGAGATTCGTTCGCAAGAATTTTCAATCCTAAGTTGCTTGAGTATACAAGTAATTCAACAAATAAGGTATGGAATTCTATGTGTCAAGTGGTTTTATGTTTTCACTTTTTAATGTTTTAATTTAATTAATTTATGTGATCCAAATTAAAGAAGAATCTTGTGGATAATACCATAGGGTATTATTATGTAAATCTACACAGAAACCAGCAATAGTGCTAAATACCCTAAGTGGAAATTGTGAATTGGTATGACTTAAGTGAGAATGAGATGGTAGGGTTTCTATCCCACTAGAGAAGTTAAGTTATGTGCGTAATTTACTTATTTTTTTATATTAAATTGTGAAAATACTGGCATAGAATCTATACTGAATGTATTTATATGCTCATTCCATATTTAAAATATTTTGCAGATGCTTGGTTGATCGGAGTTGGTGGTTGAGACTGCTGGCAGAATCTGTGTAGCGTGATCAAGAATTTAATTTCTTTTTTCGGTATTTAGTTAGAAAATTATTTTGCAAATGAGAATTTTATTTTTCAAAATCGATGGATTTATATTTTCTTAGTGAATTGTATTTATTTGACATGTTATGAGACAATAAAATAGCTTATTTTATTTGCAAAGTTATTCAATATATATATATATATATATTTTTTTTTTTTAACGATGTATCAATCAAATTTTATAATAGCTAAAGGAATTAATTGAACAACCTTCGGGATATAGGTTCCGGGGCGTTATATATTCCTGTTTCGTAACTCATAGCAATCCTTCTTCATGTGTCCTTGTTGTTGCAATATCAACAGACTTTATCATCATTATTATTATTATCCTTCGTTCTGCTCCTTTCATGACCACATGTCTTCCTCTCACGAATAACAAGACTCTCTACCTGAGCCTCATATTCAAAGACCAGGTGCTTCTTCTCTTTAGAATAAATCTCATCATATTCCTCATCAATAGTGATGGTATATCTAAAAGTCTCATATGAAGGTTGCAACGAATATAACAATATCAATTCTAAATCATCTTCATTACACTTGCCTCCATGGTCTCCAAATCATCTACGATTTTCTTGAACATCGATAAATGATCTTCTAAAGATCCACATTTTGTCAAGTGATGAGAATACAAACGCTGCTTCAATTGTAATTTATTGGTCAGACTCTTTGTCATACAAAACTACTCCAATTTTAAAAACAATTCAGCGACATTTTTCCCCTTTATCGCATCCTGATGATTTTGATTAGAAAGATGAAGATGTAACTATAATAGAGCTTTTCGATCCTTGCGTTACTTCTCCTTCGTAGTCATTGTTGTGGGCATTTTATCCACCCCCGACAATGCATCATCCAAGTTCACTTGAGCAAGAACTGCTAGCATCTTAATCTACCATAATAAAAATCTATTATTTCGATCCAAAAGCGGAATCTCAAATTTCATAGTTGACATTTCTAAAACAATTGACCTTATTCAAATCTCGCTTTAATAACCAATTTGGATCTTTCAAAAATTGCCAAAAAAAAAAAAAAAATTGCTCTAATACCAATTTGTTGAGAAGCATACCCAAATAATAAAGAGAGAAAATAAGAGCAATATGAAAATAATGAATCATATAAGAACACAAGGTTTATGTAGAAGATGAAGAGAATTTCAATATACCAAGAAACTAAAATTGTTTTACAATATTTGATACTTTCAATTTAAATCTAAACAATCCTCTCAAGTTTTTATTGTATACAACAATGATCTTATTGTTAGTTGAGCCTATGAAGAGTCCACACCTTGTCGAGTATATATATATATATATATGAGCCAAATTTTGGAGTTTTAAATGAAGTAAAACACAAGAATCGCGATCAAAATTAGATTATATCACAACACGTGGCAGCCCGGCACTTCCAAACGCCTTTTTATTCATTCCAAAGTCATTTTCCAAATCAAACCTTCAATCCTTCATGAAAATTGATCTTTTATCTATCCGGGCTTTCAAATCAAAATTATTTAGGCTTCCTCCCCGAATCTAACTTTCAAATTATATGGAATTTAAGTCACAACGTAACAGTTCACCTGAACAAATAAGGTTCTAGAATATTTGTTATCCTTTTCTTAGAGAATGGATGCATAACTCACATCTAAATTTATTTATTTTTCTAATGAACAACTAGATATTTTAAATCATCCTGTGGGTAATTTACATTTAAAAAGAGTGGGACTGTATTCTTAGATTTTCAGATTTTAAGTATGGTAACACTGGCATAGATAAGTCTTCTGTATAAGTGAGTACTTGCTATCAGTGGCGGACTCAACACCCGGCCAGAAGGGCGGCCGCTCATGCTGGCTTCTGCAGGAAGAGATTTGGGAAGAAGATGGTCGGCGTGGCGCC
>CAIGRN010156936.1:0-20197 GCA_903798345.1 Fraxinus anomala
AAGGGTTTGTTTTATTTCTACAGTCATCACGTCCTGATTATGTTGCCATTTATAATTTGTTACCTTTATATTATATTATATATAATCTATATGGTAGTCAACAATTGTGGCTCTACTTTACAAGCAATTGTCAATTTTCTACCACTATAGAAGAACCAGTTCACAAACAGTGCACATAAATGAAAGTGTGAAAACAACGGTGTGGAAATGAACAGTACACGTCATATCCCCTCTTTTATAGTAGTAGTGATGTCTATGCGAGTTTGTAATATTTTGAGCACAATAGTCATAAGGACAATAATGTATTTTTATGTTGATTGATACAATATGTTAAATGAATTTTGAATTGAGGTTGTTAAAACCAATATCATAAATTAAAAACACGTTCACTTACACAATTAGAAGATAGATCGAGGGTGGTTGATCGGTGTTGATTTTGTGTTCGTTGAAGATTTGTGTAGAATACTTTTGGCTAATATGTGACAACTAAATAGTAACCATATATTAGGGGTCTGGTCCCAACTACTCGTTCTAATAAAAGACATTGTACAATATAGTAAGAAATATGTAAAAGTGTAAAGGGTTTGTTTTATTTCTACAGTCATCACGTCCTGATTATGTTGCCATTTATAATTTGTTACCTTTATATTATATTATATATAATCTATATGGTAGTCAACAATTGTGGCTCTACTTTACAAGCAGTTGTCAATTTTCTACCACTATAGAAGAACCAGTTCACAAACAGTGCACATAAATGAAAGTGTGAAAACAACGGTGCGGAAATGAACAGTACACGTCCTATCCCCTCTTTTATAGTAGTAGTGATATCTATGCGAGGTTGTAATATTTTGAGCACAATAGTCATAAGGACAATAATGTATTTTTATGTTGATTGATATAATATTTAAATGAATTTTGAATTGAGGTTGTTAAAACCAATATCATAAATTAAAAACACATTCACTTACACAATTAGAAGATAGATCGAGGGTGTTTGATCGGTGTTGATTCTGTGTTCGTTGAAGATTTGTGTAGAATACTTTTGGCTAATATGTGACAACTAAATAGTAACCATATATTAGGGGTCTGGTCCCAACTACTCGTTCTAATAAAAGACACTGTACAGTATAGTAAGAAATATGTAAAAGTGTCGAAAGAAGCGACATACATTAGTAATACCAGTGTTTGAGCAGTGCCACTTACCCGTAGAGTAGAGAGGAAAACGGTATAAAGAAGTGACTTTTTTAGCGTTAAATATATAAAGAGTAGTGACAATAAATAAAAGTGTTGTACTTTCGACCTATGCCCTTGACACTTCATTTGGAGATATAGATTTCTAGTGAGGTTAATTCGCCTAATCAGAACTTGAAGGTTGAGACATTCAAATCTAACGAGAATCATCATAGTCAAGATCGTTGCTTTCATTGGTTAAATTCAACCAAACTTGAGTGGAAAAGAAATGAGAGATGTGAAAGCAACCTTAGAATAAACACCTCGGATGTGAAATTGAAAAATAAGTATCGGGATGTGTTTCTTACAAGAGAGAGGAGATGATAGACCATTGAGAGGAGATATAACTAACCTAAATGTTTATGGTGAATAAATTGACTGTGTAGACACACATCGATGAACAGTGGATAAGTAAATATATATTTTGATTACATGACTTAGAAGCCTTTGTGAATTCTTCAAGCAGTTTCAATATTTGATTGCGAATATGACATGCTATTCAATGCCTTGAATTTTGTTTTTGTTCCGTGTATGTTAATTAGATAATCTTATTTGGGACGTACTAGAGTTTATGTTTTGAGATATTTGATAAGTATGTTTCATGCTTTTAAACGTTATATCAATAAATTATCGCTACTTGAGCATATTCCTACCTAATTTAGTAAAATTACGTAAATTGTAGGAAAAACTAGGGTTTTAATGCAATTGGCAAGAAAAAAGGGACAATTTTGAGCAATTTTTGAGTTAGTTTGGAGCAATTAAAGATTAATTGAATGGCACGGTAGTGACCATAAGTAAAAAGAGAGTTATCAAAAGAAAATCGCAAGTTTTGAGGTGAAAATCAACTTTTGGAAATTTTGAGGACTAAACTGTAAATTTTTTAGAACTTGAGATTGACCAATTATGAATGAAGTTCTAGGGGCCAATATGGAAGATTTTGGAAGTTTGGCATCAAAATTGAAGTTTATGATGAAAATGACCAAAGTTACATGAAAACTGAGGATATGGCCAAATCGACGGGAAGAAAGTGCATTGGGGATCAACATGAACGAAGCTGGAAAAAATTAACTAAGGTTGACCACTATCAACCACGATCTATGCTCAAGTCACTATTTTCCACGGTGTGGATCGCTGTTCATCCGATCCAATTGTTGATTATTGCAGTTTTTTGTATTTTCTTGATCCAATTTGAGTGATTTTCAAAGGACAACTCCCAAAATTCTTCCACTCATGTAATAGACCTAATTTACGTAACAAAAGGGGTTTCCATCATAGGAAAAATAGAGAGAAAGATGCACCAAAATCTAGGAAGCTAGAGTTTGAAGTTCTTGGTTTGGAGAAAGGATTCTTGGTACATAATCATCTGATTTCTTCGTTGATTCCTTAAAAACTTGGTGATGTGCTCAAATCTTTTCAATATTTTTCTTCCAAATTCTGTGTAACTAATTTAATTGTTGGAATGAAAGTTGTAATCTAATTTTGAATTTTTAACTTTAATTATCATATTTCTTGATTTTAGTTCTTTCACAGGTTGATTTTGCATCAATTCTTTATTATCTTTGAAATAGTAGACCAATTTTTTATTGAATTTGAATTAGAAACAAACAAAGAGATAAGTTGTAAATTTAGTCTATGGAGTTTGACAATGAATAAAAAGGTAGAAATACACTTTTATTATTATTGCGGTCATGAATTGAATTTGTGATTTAATGCATTTAGTCGATGCTTATTCTGATTCTAATGAGTTGAATAAGCAAGATGTGATTAATTTGAACTCAAGAGAAATAAATTGATTATTGAATTCTATCGAATAAAGCTTTAAGGATGAGTCTTGATAGACCAAATTAAATGGGATAACTACATTGAAATCACAAGTGATAACATTTTTTATATAACCATTTTAAACCTTAATCTTAATTGCTTTCTTAAATTTATAATTTAATAATTAGGATTATAGTTAAAATCAATCCTTTTTAATTATTTTTACGCGAAATTGAAGTTAGAGATAATTAAATAATATTTAGATAAATAGCTATTGCGGGAATGATTATTCAAACTTTGAGAACTCTATTACTTTTTATTGATATCGTACAATTGTGAAAGAAATCATTCAACAAACCTCAAGTCTTAATATAAAGTATGGTCACCCATTAATCAAACAAGGAGAAGAACAATGGATTTGGAGAGGAGTTGGTGAAATATATATATTGATCTTGTTGATTTGTGTTTTGTGCGTGATGATTTGATAGTTGCGTCGTAATCGTTTATGATGGTGGTAGACTTTGAACAATATGATTGGATTAGGAAATATAACATGAATTACCCTTATTTATTTTTTTATCTTTTCATTTTTCATTTCTATTTTTTATTTTAATTTTAATTAAAACAGTGACAAATGGTATTTTAATGAACATTTTTATGATCTACTATCAACCCGGACCAATATCATCGAAACTAATGGGTTGGGGCATAACATGTACAATTAATTTAGCTTACCACGTATTGACTGTTGCTATTGATACTTGATATGAAGACTATATGAATTATTCTCTCTTTTCTTAGTAAAATTTAATTAAAATCTACTTCGGTTATAACTTAAAATAGAAAATAAAAAATTCAACTTTTCTATGCAAATTATTTCTCCTCTAAGATCTTAATTGCTTCTTCGCATTACCAGACTTAAACAAGACAATTGTTATCTCTTTCAACCGAAGGCACATGGGTGGGACACACAAAGCAAAAATCCACATTCACAAGATTCGTATTCAACAAAAAAGGTACCAAGCATAAAAAATACATTTCGCAAATAACAAAATAGTTTACCATAAATAAAAATATATATACCATCATCTTAGACATATAAGAAACTTCGGACCCATGTTTGCATTTTATCTACAATGTCGGTTACAAAATGTGGATCCAAAAGCCAATTTATTTCATAATGAACTGAGAAAGTTCAAAGAGATTTTTACCTACAGCATATATTTCTACGTATACATACATATACTACATACAAAATGAGAGAGTTAGCATTAAGCATTTTGGGTGGAACCAGCCAGTACAAATAGGGGACAAAAATACCCGTACAAATAAGGAAGTGAATTGCACGTGATCCAGTAATAGTAGAGGATGGACTTGATAGAAATGACCGTTTGCGCTCATTAAAGGTTGAATAGGGATGTCACTGCCAAAAATGGAACACTAGGTACTCAACCAGAAATAAGGGAAAAGTACAGGGACCCTTTGTGAAAAAATAGGAAAAATTGGACAGCCGATTTTTTAGCTTTCTTGTCCGTATTTTTGATGTACAAATATATTTTCTCAAAAGCTAGGGTTTTTAAAATTCGTTTCCAATCTCTCTTCTCAGGTTCATCTCTCTTTCCATAGTTTCAGACGCACGCTTGGATGTTTGTATGAATTTATTTACACGCATTGTGTAAGGGCAATTGTGTGAAGGAATTGTTAATATTGAAGTGCTACAACCGATCTCATCTTTTACTGTAAACAATACTATGCATCTGGAGAACCTGATATATTGAACTTCTGATTCGTTTCATCTATTAAATCTTAACTTTTTTCTTGCATTTAACTGGTGCTGGCATTTAATTTATCGATTATTTTCTTAGGTAATAGGTGGATGCGGAAATAGCTGTTTTGGTGGTTTAGAGGTTTTGTTTTGATTTTTGTGATTTCTGCTAATTATGTTTTTCTCCTTGCGTGTTTTCCAATCAGGGGTTTGAATTTTGATATATTTGAAACGCTCTTCAAATTGGATTGAAAATTCTGTAGTGCTGAAATTTTGGCCGGGCAAAGAGATTTTAAAGATTTCATTTTGGAAAATGACTTCATGGGCAGACGCTGTTGAGACTGGATCTTCTGATAACACTGGCACTAGTGGTGGGAACAAAGGCGCATCCGCTCCCACCAAGCCAACCTATGTTCCACCTCATCTTCGGAACAGGCCTCCAGCCTCGGAACCTCCTGCTCTATCACTTAGTGGCCCACCATCTGGTAATGATAGGTTAAAGTACGGCATACCCACAAGTGGGTCTCGATGGAGTGGTCCAAGGTCTGAACATGGACGTCAGGGACATGTTGGAGGCCATAGAAGTGGCGGCTGGGGTGGCAGGGAACGGGAGGTGAATCCTTTTGGTGATGACGATGTGGATGCTGATGCGGATCGTGCATTTGAGGAGCAGGAGAATTCAGGTATTAACTTTGATGCTTACGAGGATATTCCCGTGGAGACAAGTGGGGATAATGTACCTCTGCCTGTGAATGCATTTGCCGAGATAGATTTAGGTGAAGCGATGAATTTGAATATTCGGAGGTGTAAGTATGTCAAGCCAACTCCTGTTCAGCGATACGCAATACCCATTTCTCTAGCTGGAAGAGACTTGATGGCTTGCGCTCAGACGGGATCTGGTAAGACAGCCGCCTTTTGCTTCCCTATTATTAGTGGAATTATGCGAGGCCATTTTCCACAAAGACCACGTGGAGTGCGGACTGTTTTTCCACTTGCTCTTATTCTTTCACCGACGAGAGAACTCTCAATGCAGGTGATCTGTTATTTAATGGACATCAGTGATGTGCCCAATACTTGTGCATTTTGATTCTTAAAATTTCTGAGTTGGAATCCACAATTGATGTGTTGCATTTAACATGCAGATACATGATGAAGCTAGAAAGTTTTCTTATCAAACTGGTGTCAGAGCGGTTGTGGCTTATGGAGGGGCGCCAATAAATCATCAGGTTTTCTTCCTGAAGCACCAAGACACATCACACAATGTTTTTTGAACACGTCATGTTCTTCCCTCACAAATTGCTTCTTCTCCCTTCCCGTATTATTTCCTTTTGTGTTTTTCAAATTCTATTTTGTGGTCAGTCATATTTCAAAGTTGAAGGCGGGTAGGTACACATGGAGGTTAATTTGACTACTAAATGCATTTGTCAACAACTTCTAACTACATTACATACTTTTTACAACCTAGTTTAGGACATAACTTACTGCTGATAAAATTTTGATAATACGGACTTGTAAAATTTTGGAATGGTATAACGTAGGATTAAGCACATGTTTGAGCTCCATTCTCTAAAAATTAATTTTTCCCCAATCTCATTTTCAACCACACATTCTCCCAATAAAATAATTTTACATGTAAACTCCAAGTTTTTCCCTACTTTTAAACCACACATTTTCCAAAAAAATTACTATTACAAAATCTATCTCTCTCTCAAAAAATGGGGCTCAAATAGAGTCTAAAAAATGAGAAGCTTTTTACTTGCATCTCTAAACTATATTATGCATAAAGATAAAAGTCGACGGCTATATTAATGAATTTTCTAAATAAATTGCAGTCGTCCTTCATGCAACTTTGGTTCAACCTTTATAAGGCTACTCTAATATAAAATGCCAAAATATTGTAGATTCACAAATATAATAAACTCTTAATGTACACTTCTATACAAATTTACTATGAATTTTTTTCATAGATGTTCATTTTAGTATGTTATTGTAACTGTCATGAAAACAGATGCACACACCGTCCCTCGCCTCCTGTAGAACTTAACCATCTCATTTCTAAAATAGGTTCTATGGATATTGGAAAGTTAAATTTTATCTATTTCTGCTATATACTCCTAAAGGTAAGTATAAGGAGAGAGAACTTTTGTAGCTTTATACCTTCAGTCAGGATTTTCTCATTTATGTGATTTACCATCTCCAAGTTATGATTTCTGAAGTCTGTGCTGTCAAGATTTCTATCAATTCTTGCCAATCTCCGTATGCTTAATTTTTGCACAAATAGGCATACTGGTTCCATGAGATTCCAATTTTTTTCCCCAAAGCTATTAATTTACATATCCTCTTCCTAGTCTTACGAGCCTAAAACTATATAAATGAATTACATACTTACAATTTACATCAGCATTAATGGTAAAAAAAATTCCTTGGTCTGACATCTTAAATTCCCCAGTAATCCTGAAATAAGTTGCTGCATATGCTATGCTATCTATACACTAGATTTTGGTTTAAAGCCCAGTTTGAATGACAATTTTACTAGGTATATATTCCATCTGCATTAATAAAAATATTTTCTAGTTTTCTGGTCTCTTTATCTTGACTTCTGTCTGTGTACTGAAGATTTTTTTTTTTTTTTTTTTAATAATATTGTCTTGTCCTTGGGAGTTCATGATGCATCAAAGTTTCGTGTCGATATTAATGTTTTTGACAATTAATGTAGCGTGTGCCTCATCTTCAGCAATATGATAGCAATGACAGTTCTTTTAAAAGTTATGCTTATTGGGAATTCACAGTACATAATTTTGAATTTATGTACATTTATAGAGATCAACTATTTATTATTAGAGATTACATAGCGTAGTATGCTAATAGATTTGATATCAGAAGTGTTCTAGTGTCATAAATGTTGGTTTAATCGTCAAAACCCATTCTCCTCTTTTATGTGAGTTTCTACATCCCTGCATTCTTTCTTTTCTTCAATGTTTTAGTGGTGGACAAAGAAACCCAAGAACATTGGTAAAATCTCTTCCCTTTGCCTTCTTTTCTCATATGACTATTTATTTATCCTTTTAACAGCATCAATCTGCTTCAATTCTGATTTAATGGATTTGAAGCTAGAAACATGTAAAGCAATTGAGGAAAAAGATTTATTTTGCAGTTAACGTTTCAAACAAAGAATTATTTTTCATGACATTTGAGATTTGTATCCTATAAATAGTCAGACACCTTTTATATGCCCTTTTAAAATGTTCTGTTGATTTTGTGGAATTTTTGCTTAAGTGTAGAGATACTATTTTTGAAGTGGTCCTGCAGCTAATTAATTTGTTTGCAGCTGCGTGAACTCGAGAAAGGAGTTGATATTCTGGTGGCAACTCCTGGAAGATTGGTTGATTTGCTTGAGAGAGCCAAAGTTTCATTACAAATGATTAGATATTTGGCTCTTGATGAAGCAGATCGAATGCTGGATATGGGTTTTGAGCCTCAAATCAGAAAGATAGTGGAACAAATGGATATGCCTCCTTGTGGCGAAAGACAGACAATGCTGTTCAGTGCCACCTTTCCAAAAGAGATACAGGTCGTTATTGTAGATGATTCTATTTATTGCTATATTTTGGATTTGCTGTCCTATTTTTAAAGGTCTTTCTCGTTGTCATTTGTTTTTTCTTTTCCCATTTTCTCCTTGAGAAACATGAGATTTATTGTTGTCTGTCTTTGGGCAGTGGTTAAATGCTGACGGTCTCATTAAACTGCGACAAAATTTTCCTTGTTTTGTGACATCAAGTTATTTATGAGGTTTCCACATTTCTAACTTTGACTTGTTGGGTAATGAACGTAATGGTAGTTTGGACAGAACAATGGAAAAAGAGTTGTCTTAAAGGAATATGAGCATAAACTCGAGCATCTTAAAACCAAAACAAAGATATACTTGATTCTTTACTTGCTCGGTGCTTACATTATTAAGCAGTTGAGGATATGTCATTGCAAGGAATGTTATATTCTTGCTGAAGATTGTTACGTTGTTAGCCAATAGTAATCTTCTGAACTTCTGATTGTTGGCATGCAGAGACTGGCATCTGATTTTCTTTCCAATTACATATTTTTGACTGTTGGACGGGTTGGTTCAAGTACGGACTTAATCGTTCAGAGAGTTGAATTTGTTCACGAGAATGACAAGAGAAGCTATTTGATGGATCTTCTTCATGCACAGAGGGCTGACGGAATCAATGGAAAGGTAGTTAATGAAATTCTGATGGATGCATGCATACCAATCTACTTTTGTTTGATTATTGCTCTTTATTTAGTTGTATGACTTGACCATAATTGAGATTTGTGACAGCTTTTGTTTACTATTCAATCATAACACCTTCCCTCTTCCCCCCTATCAAGACCTTCTCTCCTCCCCTGTGCAACACGCATAATGTTGAGAACTTCCTGTAAATTTCTCTAGTTTAGAGACTAAATAGGAATTCAGCAATTCTTCTTCACCAATTCGATTTAATGTTTATTTATTTGTTTTAAGCTTTCTAAATTTTTTATTTAATTTGCTATTTATGTCAAGATGAAAATATATTCTTGATTGCGATCGATGTGTGCAGCAAGCTCTTACTTTAGTGTTTGTGGAAACGAAGAAAGGAGCTGATTCATTGGAACATTGGTTGTGTATTAATGGTTTTCCTGCTACAACAATTCACGGTGATCGAACACAACAAGTAAGCAATCATGAAATTGATTTTCAAATAGTTACTAGCTGGATGCTTTCTGTTTGGTTCTACTGGAACATTTTCAGCCATTTTGCTTTGGTTGTCTATATATATGCATTATCTGGACTTATATTTTACTTTTGAAATTCTGAAAAATTGAAGAGTGGCTATTTAAGTATGGTAATTTTTTATGTTTGAAATTCAATTGACTAGCTGAAGAGTGACTGCACGTGTTTGAGCCGACAGTTATCTTAAAGAAAGACTGCAGTAAGCACTTGTAGTAAACTTACATAATGTGTTATTTTGTGGAATTTTTTTGCATAAATCTAATGAGTCTCTGCTTAAAAGAACTGAAGATTTTAATCACCAATCAACACAAGGGGAAAGATTTATTAATATCAGCATATGCTTTAAAATTAGACTTGAAGAATCACCTTTAGTTGCTTGAGTAGCGTTGATGCCTTGAAATGAAATAAGGTGATTCATGATGTGGCTATACTGTGTTCATAGTAGTTAAAATTTGAAGCAAATAACTTGATCCTTGTCTGCCTTTTAACAAATTGCTCATTAGATGCAAATTTGCTTGGTCTTGGATATGCCCTGGGACTTGGAGAACTGCACTCTGTGTAATTTGATTTTAGTAATTCACTGCTTTCCAATAAATTCTTTGCCCTCTTTCATAATTGCTAGTGAGTCCCACTAATGAACTTTACACTTTTTGCCGGCGACATTTACTAAAATTCACTATCTAATCACGTCGAGAGACTGTTATAATGTTCACTCATGGTTACAGATTGAATGAAATTAATTAAAATTTTTAGGAAGTGGCATTATCATGGAGCAATGCAACTTTGAGTATTGATGCCGTCCGCAATTTTTGCATTTGTTTTTCTGTGTATCCTTGTCTATTATACATGCTTTGCAATTTTCTTACTAAAGTACCCTTATTTATAGAATGGGCCTAGACCTACTACTAGTCCATGACTCAAATGTAATATAAGTTGGCAACTGGGAGGTTGCGTATCCTCTCGATTATATTGATCTTTTTATTCCTTAGTTGTGTGATTGTTGTTTCATCACTCCCACATTGATTATTAGTTGATCTGACTTTGATTGACCCTGTTGCTCCAGGAAAGAGAACTAGCATTGAGATCGTTTAAGAGTGGAAACACACCAATTTTGGTAGCGACAGATGTAGCAGCTCGTGGTCTCGATATTCCTCACGTTGCTCATGTGATCAACTTTGACCTCCCCAATGATATTGATGATTATGTACACCGGATTGGACGTACTGGTCGTGCTGGCAATACAGGATTGGCTACAGCTTTCTTTAATGAGAACAATTCGTCACTAGCAAAGCCACTAGCTGATTTGATGCAGGAAGCCAATCAGGAGGTACCTGATTGGCTGATTCGCTATGCAAGTCGAGCCCCATATGGAGGTAAAAATAGGCGTGGTGGTGGGCGATTTGGTGGTCGTGATTTTAGAAGAGATAACTCTTATAATCGGAGTGGGGGAGGCTCAGATTATTATGGTAGTGGTGCAAATTATGGCAATTATGGTGGTGGGGGGTATGGTTCTGGGATGACCAGTGCTTGGGATTAGTGTTTTACAGTATTTCTTAAAACTTATTTTGTTACTGAGTATATATGTTTTTCACCCGAATCTGAGGATTGTGTTGTTTTTGACAATGCAAAAATGTGGTAGGTTACTTTTTCGAGTTACTTGAAAATGGTTGCCCAGGTGACGCCGCGCTGCATAGTCAAAGAAAATTCAGTTATTTTATTTGATCGACTTCCTAAATGGTGGACATATGAGTTGAGATTTGTTGGCCTAAAACATCAATTATTGTTGACAAACAAATAGCAAGACAATTTTAGTCTATCCTTGCGTTTCTCAATGTGCACAATCCCATTGCGTCCAATTTCGTGATGAAATCGAGAGGGGTGTTTAATGGATATTGAGGAAATAATGTATTTTAAATAGTGATATGATGAAAAATATGTGGTTAAAAAGTAAGGAAAAGTTATTGATGTGATGAAAAATATTATTTTATGGAATAATGTGTGGTTGAAAATGAGTTTTGAAATAATGTATTTTGAAAGAATGTGTGTTAAACAAGGATTAAATTTATGACATTTTTCTATTAATGAATAACAAGGTGCAATTCAATTTAACAATAATTAGAGGCGAATTCTATTTTTACTTGATAATAATGGCAGATATATGTCACGCATACTATAACAGGGAAGATGTCTATGTACATGTATGTTTATGTTTCGAAATATGTTGTGTAGAACTCATAGTTTGTATATATTATTAGACTTGAGTAAAACTTAACTATGTGTTCATATAGTTAGACCTTCCATTCAATTGATAACAAGTGATCATTTGTATCGTAATTAACATTTATAGGAGCGTCGATGAATTTCGTGGATTTGAATAAATTTTCACAATTTCCATGAAAATCTCATCAAATTGAGTGAAATTTCAAAAGATTGGATTATATACATTTTTAAGTTTGAAATCCACCAAAACTTTTAAAATCTCTCGATTAATTAAATTTTTATAAATTCAATAATTATTGATGATACATAAGTTTTAAAGGATTTAATTGAATTTGATTAAAATCTTAATTGAGAACATCTAAATTGAAATTCATTAAAATCTCAATTGAAAACATTTAAATTTAGAAAGATTTTTAGAATCCATCACAATCTCATTTCATATACTTTTTTCTTACTTTCAAATTTGACGGACATGGATAGTTATTTACATAGGTTATTTGAAAAAAGATAAGGAGTAGAGTAAATGTAAATTATGACATATACGACTATGTATCACCAATTGAGTGGATAATCCTATCACGTGGCCATGTAAGAACCTTAAAAAGTTTGAAGTGTTTGATATTAATATCGGACAAGCAAATTACACAAATTTCCCTAGAGGTTTATGCCAATTAAAGACTTTCCTTCTATTTTCAAAAATTTCAGAAACCTTCTTTAAAGTTTACTTTTAGCAAATTCTCCACGTTTGCAAAAATATATATTTAAATTTCAAACCTATTTCATTTTGAAATTGTTATTTTATTATATTCAAATTATAATTAAGAGCCTGTTTGTTTTGGATTATAATTTGATTTTAATTTAAATCAAAGTCAAACAATCAATATTAACCACATCTTTCATGGGTCCCACAACTTTTCAACTATATATTTCAAAATTTTCTATCACAATATACTAAAACTCTAATTTAAATCCCTACCAAAACCCTCTTAGTAAGATAAATAAGACCACTTATTTGAAAAAATACCATTATAAATATCTAATAAATTTTTTATAAAATTATAAAGTGTGATTCTTTATGCGTATTTGATTTACAAATTATTAAAAGTCAGTATAAATAAAAGCTTTAGAATAATTTATATAAAGCTATTGAAAATTAATGAATATTTTATATTGTTAAATTTAGTAGCAATTTTTTAAAACTAAATATGCAAAAAAGTTGGTATGTTGGTATCAAAAGTTTAACTTAGATTTCATTGTAGTGTTGAAAATATTGTTCAAAAGTTAATAAAATTGGTTGTGGAATAAAAAATGAATTTTGAGACCAAAATGATGAATTATGCGACCGTATAGTTCAATATGGCATGCGGTCGCATAGCCATATACCCATACTATAGGCCCCGACTGCATTAACTATGTGGTTGCATAGGGCGTAGAGGAAGAAAATAACCGTTTTATGGTCATTGTTATTTAAATTTTGGTGGCTTTTTCATCTGATTTTGGCACCATTTCTTGAAAGACTATTGAGGCCTATATATAAATGATCAATGTTCAAAGGCAAAATGATGAATATCATTCTTGAAAACATATTTATTTCACACGTCATTGAAATCAGAAATTCGTTCATACATATTCAAAAAATTTCCCTTTTCGTGTTCTTCAAGTTTTGGAGGATTGTGTTAAATCCTTTAAAAGGTTTGATTAATCTTGCAAACTATTTGCCATAATCTCTTTAAGCATCATTTTCAATTCGAGAAAGGCAAATATAGTTTGAGGACAACGGTTTCGTGTTTAGCCCTTCTATTTTTTTCTTCTCAATGATCTTCTTTTTTTTTCTTCTCAATGATCTTCTTTTTGTTTTTCTCTAATTTTCTGATTTTTTGTTCTTTGCTTTCATCTCCATACCTCTTTGTGCACCTTATATTTTCCAACTATACTTTGTGCAATGGAAAATGAAAGCACTATTGCAATGATCAAGTTGATGAATTAAGATCTTGTTCGATTGGATCGCTTTGATGGAACCAACTTCACGAGATGGCGAGATAAATTGAAGTTCTTACTTACGACGTTGAAGATATTCTACATTCTTGATCCAGATTTGGCACAATTACCAGAACCAACAAATGGAGATTCCGATGTCGTGAAAGTCGAAAGACAAAAACGCTAAGAAGATGAACTCATATGTCGTGGTCATATTTTAAACGCTCTATCAGATAGGCTACATGATCTCTACACCAATACTTCACCGGCAAAAGAAATCTGGAACGGTTTGGAAAGTGAGTACAGAGCCGAAGAAGAAGATACAAAGAAATTTTTAATTTCAAGGTACTTTGATTTTAAATTTCTTGAGAATATCCCTTTCTTCTCCAAATTCATGAATTACAAGTGCTTGTCAACAAGTTGAAAGCATTCAGAATTGAAATTACGAAAACTTTCCTAGTAGGAGCAATTATTGCAAAACTTCCCGAAACTTGGAAATGATATCGGAAAAAAATCATGCATAGTTCCGAAAACTATTCGTTGGAACAATTGTAGAGACATCTTCGAATTGATGAAGAATTGAGGGCAAGATAAGAATGACAATATTTATGAAGACACTCCAAAAGTCAATGCCGTGGAGAAGATCGAGCCTTCTAATAAATCCAACAAGAAAAAGCCTTCAAGGAACCTTAATAAGTTCAAGAAGAACACCAAATGTGGTTGTTTTGTGTGTGGAAAATCTGGACATTATACAAAAGAATGTCGACACCGGAAAAGAAACATCTCTGAAGGAAAAGTGAACTCTATCAAGGAAGACAACATTGTGGCCACCATAAGCGAAATTAATGTTATTAAGCGAAAGATTCCCGATTGGTGGTATGATACGTTTGCGACCGTACACGTATCATATGATAAATCATTGTTCAAAACATATTATGAAGTTGATGGAAATCAAGAGATTCAAATGGGTAATGAAGTTCGCTCCAAGGTGGTTGGAAAAGGACATGTAAAGATCATCTTTACTTTCGTAAAGAATGTTACCTTGACAAATGTGTTACATGTTCCCGATATGAATAGAAACTTGGTTAGCGGAACTCTCTTAGGAAAATCGAGTATAAAATTTGTGTATGAATCCGGTAAACTTGTGTTGATACTAAATGAGAAATTTGTTGGAAAAATATATTCTTGTGAAAGAATGGTCAAATTATATACCGTTGATAAATTCATTAATAATAAAGTTGATTATGCTTATATTATTGATTCATTTACATTACGGCATACTAGATTAGGTCATATAGGTAAGAGTACCATGAAAAGAATGTTGAAATATGACTTAATTTCATATAATAAAAATGATGCATTTAAATGTAAAACATGTGTAGAATTTAAAATGACTAAAAAATCTTATCAAAGTATAAAAAGGACTTCTAGTACTTACAATTAATTTATGCGGATATATGTGAATTTATTTGGCTGTTGACTAGAGGTGAAAATAGGTACTTTATTACCTTTATTGATGATTTCACTATATATACGTATGTCTATTTGATGAAGCATAAACATGGAGCTTTTGACATGTTTAAAGTATATAAAAATAAAGTTGAGAATCACCTAAGTAAGAAAATAAAAATACTAAGAAGTGGTAGATGATGTGAGTACTTTTCTAAGGATTTTAACTCGTTTTGTGAACAATAAGGTATAATTCATCAATATTCTACATCTAGGACACCCAAACAAAATGGTTTGGCTAAAAGAAAAAATAGAAATTTAGTTGAAATGATAAATATCATGTTAATTTATGCTAAGTTGCTATTTAATTTATGGGGTGAAGCATTATTGAGTGCATGTGAGATATTGAATTCCTTCAAAATTTACTAAGGTTTCTCCTTATGAATTGTGGAAATGAAGAAAACCAAACATTTGATACTTCAAAGTGTGGGGGTGTCTTACTTATTATAAGAACACGAACTCTAATAGGACCAAATTAGGTCCATGAGGCATCAAATGTGCCTTTGTTGGATAAGCTAGTAATAGCAAATTATATAGACTATTGAATTTGGAGTCCAATGTGATTATTGGATCCAACAATATAGAGTTCTTCGAGAATTCACTATATTCGGATAATGAATTAAGTGAAATTAATAAAGAAATCACAAGTTCAGGTGGAATAAAAGATGAAACATCTTTTAAGTATGTTAATAAATTTAGTGAACCTCGAAAGAGTAAAAGAACTCAAATTGAGAAGTCTTTAGGATCGGATACGTTCTACTTAATAGAAGGAAATGAGAAGAATATTGTAAGAACAATCCTCTTTGTTCTACAAGTGGAAACTGATCATAAAACTTATAGAAAAGCTATGAATTCTCGATATAGAATTATTTTTTTTTTTTTGGAAAGAGGCAATTAATGATGAAATGGATTCAATTATGTCAAACAATACATGAGAATTTGTCGATTTACCACTTGGATCCAAGCACATTGAATGTAAATGAGTGTTTAGGAGAAAGTACAATTTTGATGGTTCTCCTAATACCTTTAACATTAGACTAGTAGCAAAATGTTATTAACAAAATGAAGGAATAGACTATTTTGATACTTATGCACCGGTAATTAGAATAACATCAATTAGGATATGATTCGTATTAGCTTCTATACACGACTTGCATGTTCATCAAATGAATGTCAAAATGACATTCTTGAGGGGAGATCTCGATGAGGTGGTTTATATGGAACAACGTTAAGGATTTTCTCTACCCAAAAATGAACATAAGGTTTGCAAATTAGTCATTATACGGATTGAAGCAAGCTCTTAAGAAATAGCATAAATATTCGATTTAGCCATCATTTCATTTGGTTTTAAACATAATAGCATAGATAAATATTTGTATTCTAATGTATGTGATGATAATGAGATATTTATTTGCTTATATGTTGATGATGTGTTGATTTTGAGTAATCACATGAAGGGAATAAAAGGAACGAAGATGTTTCTATCTTCCACATTCAAGATGAAAAATCTTAGACAAGTGGATACCATTTTGGGTATCAAAATTACTAAAACTAGTGGGGGTTATCATTTAAGTCAATCACATTATATCGAGAATGTGGTAAATAAATTCAAACACTTGAACATAAAAAGAATATAGTACCCCTCTTGATCCAAGTTCAAAACTAATAAAGAATGATGGAATGACAATTGCTCAATTGGAATATGCAAGTATTATAGGAACTCTAATATATACAGTTCAATGCACAAGATCGGACATAACATTTGCAATTATTAAACTTAGTAGGTTTACTAGTAATTCGGGCAATGACCATTTGAAGGCCATTGGAAGAGTTTTTGGATATTTAAAGAAAACCAAGAACTTAGGTCTACAATACACTAAATTTTCGATTGTATTTGAAGGATTTACAGATGTTAGTTGAATATCTAGCATGAGTAAAAGTAAATATACTTCAGGTTGGGTATTTATAAGAGGAGGAGGAGCTGCTTCTTGAAAATCAAAGAAACAAACATGTATAACACACTCGACTATGAAATCTGAATTTGTAGCACTATCAGAAATCGGGGAAAGAAGTTGAGTAGCTTAAGGATCAGCTATAAGATTCCTTTGGGACTAAAGATTACATCGTCAATATATATCATATGCGATAGTCAAGCCACGTTAGCAAAAGCATATAATGATGTATACAACGGAAAGTCTAGACATATGAATCTTAGACATGACTACATGAGGAAATTAATCAAGGAAGGAATAATTTCCCTAAACTATGTGGAGTCAATTGAAAATTAGCGGATTCTTTAACTAAACCTCTAAATAGATATTTAGTGACATCTACTTCGAGTAGAATATGGTTGAAATTTTTGAACTAAATGTCCATCAATGATAGCAACCCTACATGTCATTACTTATCAAGTAATCTACGGGTTCAAAGGGTAACAACAAGTCATTCAATACATGGATAGTTTCAGCATTATATAATTCACAATAACCCTATTCTAATTAAATAATGTTGGTTGTTACTAAAATGAGGGCTGACTTTTAAAACTCTTAATGAAGTTCATTACTAAGTACAAGCATTTCTAAAAGTAACAAAGATATTGGAAGAACTTCACCAAGATGAACTTTGGCGTTGTCTCAATAGAGAGTTAGAGTCTCTCTCTTAAAAGTTTGATGAAAATAATGAGCGAAAAATCATATTAGCGCTAAGCGAGATTGAGATATTTTAGAACACATGATATTTGTGTGTGTGTTCTTACAGGTATTATCATATGGAATAATTGGTTCAAATCTTTCATACTACCTTTAATTTCGACTTTATTTTGTTTGAATTACACTATGATGATATCTAATTTTTATGCATAATTTTTGTACATTTTTGAATGTGAGATTTTATTAAAATTTTGAACAAGTGGGAGATTGTTGAAAATATTGTTCAAAAGTTAATAAAATTAATTGTGGAACAAAAATGGATTTTGAGGCCAAAATGATGAATTATGCGGCCGCATAGTTCAATATGCCATGCGGTCGCATAGCCATATACGGGACTAAAGGCCCCATGACTGCATTAACTATGCGGTCACGTAGGCCGCATAGGTTTGGCCTATGTGACCGCATAGAGGAAGAAAATAACTATTTTATGGCCGTTGCTATTTGAATTTTGGTGGATTTTCATCTGATTTTGGCTCAATTTCTTGGAAAACTATTGATGCCTATATATAGGTGATCAATGTTCAAAGGCAAAATGATGAATATCATTCTTGAAAACATATTTACTCCACACATCATTGAAATAAAAAATTCCTTCAAACATATTCAAAAATTTCCTTTTTGTGTTCTTCAAGTTTGGAGGATTTTCACTAGTATTTAAGTGTTAAATCATTTACAATGCTTGATTAATTCTGCAAACCATTTGCCATAACCTCTTTAAGTTTCATTTTTAATCCGAAAGGGGGCAAATATAGTTTGAGGACAACGGTTTTATATTCAGGCCTTCTTTTTCATCTTCTCATTGATCTTCTTTTCGTTTTTCTCCAATTTTCTATTTTTTGGTTCTTTGCTTTCATCTACATACCTCTTTGTGCACCTTATATTTTCCAGCATGTAGTTTATTTATGTAGTAAACAATTTAGATTGATTTTTTTTTTTTCCTTTTTCAATGAGAAACCAAAATTCACAAAAATAAGATTAAGATCAAATCACCATCTATAAAAAGATAAAAAAATGAACTTTAAGTGTTTTATTTCGTGTAAGTTAAATTTAAGAAAACAAATATAATCATATATAAAGCATTAAGGAGATAAGGGCAAAATATGAAACTTATGCTAAGATGGTTTCTGAAATTTTTAAAAGAGGGTGTCTCGGTTATTGTTATAAACATTAAGGAAGGTCTTTGTAATTTACTCAAATTTTATTGTCAAATTAGCCATCATTTTTCTCAGTCATTAAACTTTTATTTATTTCATATAGATCACTAAATTTTAATTTAATTTCAAAGCTCACAATTTTACCACTTGTTGTCTCTTAACCCTTACGTAAATTGCTTATTTGGATACCATATTGCAACAAATATTTCATGCAATCGTTGCGTCATATGCCAACTCACCACTACGCAAAGTACAAACTACAAAAAGTATTAAAGTAAAATAATAAAAAAAAAATACTTTTGCCATAATGTTCATTTTATGTTTTTCGTTTCTAGAGTATCATATATCGATTACGAAAAGATTGTTTACATTATGACTACAAACAAAATAATTTTAATTAGTTTGGAGGACGTTTGATAACAAAGTGTGACATAGTTATGCAATAGAAACTAAATTGAAATTTAATGTCTTAATTGAGACCAATTAAAGTTTATGACACAATTAAGATTGCGTCGAAAATTCATTGACCGAAGATGAAATTTACCCATGGTCCCGTTTGACCCCCATTAATTTATAATATATTTTCCTCTTCACTTCTTTTTTAATCACATATTCTCCAATAAAATAATATTACACATAAATCAAAAAATTTCCTTCTTTTTTAACCACGCATTCTTAAAAAAATACTATTCCAAAAATTATAACATCAAATAATGGGGACCAAACGGGGAATAGTCTCTCTCTCTCTCTCTCAACCATCATATTATGCGATCAAAACCAATAGTGTAGATCTTGACACATGAAAAAGTGTAAACGTTAATGTCAATGAGAATGTACATGTAGCATGATTATTATTAATTGAATTCCCACTCCCTTTAAAACCTGTGTTCGGGTCTCTTTGCAAAAGGATAATCGGGTTGGTTCTTTCTCTGGCCATTCAAAGGTCAGCTTCATATTTTGCAGTGTTTGAAGGTTTTAAAATAAGTTTTTTAATAGATTTCAATACAAGTTAATAAAATACGTGGTTAGAAAGTTTTGCATCCCATCAAATACGTGATTAAAATTAATTATTAACTTTAACTTAAATTAAAATCTAAATTATAAT
>CAIGRN010156986.1:0-13795 GCA_903798345.1 Fraxinus anomala
TCGTTTTCAAGGGTTAATTTCCTTTAAAAAGGACAAAAAATAAGGGGTGCCAAATTTCGACATAGACCTGCATTAGAATTTGTCCGTTAGAAGAGAGAGGTTCTGTCCCTTAGAATTTATTTTTGTTTTAAATTTTCACTGTCTATAAATTAAGGGAAAATTTCAAAACTAAGCCCCTGTTTTGTTCTCATTTTTCATCCATAAAAATGAAAAATATGACCATTATCTATTACATGAAGTCATTAATTTTGAATTTTTATATTTTGTATGAGACCCAATAACGACTATATTTTTCATTCTCATTCTACAATAATGTGCAACAAACAGGCCCTAAAAGATTAAGTTTCACCCATTTCAAATTTATGAGATAAGATTTAAAATTTAAAATTTCAGATTTTTTAAGGTTTAAAATTTCAGATCTCAATTTTTTTAAAATTAATTAATTAAACATATATTTTATTAATTAAATATATTAAGATCACAATTCCATATAATTTGGTCACAAATTCTATATAATTGGTCACATATTATTAATTTGTCACAAATTACAAATTTTACATGTCGCAAATTATTTTACAGTCACAATTCGAAAATTTTAAAAGTTACAATTTGTTCATCGATCACAAATAAAAAATTGATACGTCACAAATTATTTTACAGTCACAATTCAAAAATTTTATATCACAATTTGTTTATCAGTCACAAATTAGAAATTTTATAAGTCAAAAATTATTTTACAGACACAAATCAGAAATTTTATAGGTCACAAATTATTTTACGGTCATAATTTAGAAATCTTATAAGTCACAATTTGTTCATCGGTCACAAATAAAAAAAAAATTATACGTCACAACTTATTCATCGGTCACAAATCACAAATGTTATAAGTCACAACTTAGTAGATAGTCACAAATTGTCAAATTATCGGTCACAAATTAACAATTTTTTTAGGTTACACGTTATTTCTTGGTCACAATTTATATTTTTCATTGATCACATATTGTTCATCTGTTACAAATTAATGAATTTAATGATCACAAATGACCAAATAATTTGTGACCATCACCAACACAGTGGCAACACTTGTGACCATCACATCACTACTGCCACTAACAACATGGCAACTGAAACCCCGCCGGAACCACCCCCACCACTCCCACAACCCAAAAAAATCCCCAAACAAATCAACACCACCGCCAACGTCGCCACCAGAACCACCATCACCACCACCTCAAACAAATCAACACTACCGCCAATGTCGCCACCAGAACCACTACCACCACCTCAAACAAATCGGCATATGGCAGAATGTTACGCCTAATCCACCACCCCCTCACCTCACCTCTATTGCACAACTACCAAATCAAGACGCGGAGTATAGACACACCATCACCACGGCTAAATCCATCACCACCAACTCTAGATCTACAATCAGCAGCACTCGATCCACCACAACCACTAAAACCACCCAAACATCACCACACCATGGAAACCACCACCACCAACAAACAAAAATAACCAAATCTGGTGTGGCGCCATCCTTCACGCCCAAAATATCTCAAAACCACAGTGGCACAACGCTGCTGCGAGCGTAGTGGTTCTGATCGGTGACCCTCGCGCGGTGGCATAGCCGCTTCTGGTATCTTGCGAGGCGCGCCATCTGTGGACGTGCTATATCGCAATGGTGGTGAGAGGTTGGGCTGCCTACAAAGAGGGAGGAGAAGGCCGCGTCGTCTATGGAGGTGGTATCTCGTGAGGCTGCGCTATCTGTGGAGGTGCTGTATCACGGCGATGGTGCGAGGCTGG
Source organism: Fraxinus anomala (assembly GCA_903798345.1). Lineage (NCBI taxonomy): Eukaryota > Viridiplantae > Streptophyta > Magnoliopsida > Lamiales > Oleaceae > Fraxinus > Fraxinus anomala. The sequence continues at coordinate 1,807 of CAIGRN010156986.1, forward strand.
GCTACCGGCGGAGATAGCAGAGCCAATGAGGATTGGTAGAGAGAGTGAGAAGAGATTACGATGAGAAGAAAGGAGGATGAGGAAAATTGAAAATGGTTGCTAGGATTTGGTGGAAATTAATTAAGATTGAGATGAAAATTGTATAATTAATATTTAATTAAATATGAAANATCTGATTTTTGAAAAATGAAACTCTGATTTTTGAATATGGATCTTGAAAAGTAGGGTTTTGTATAATTTCCACATAAATTAATTCTGAAGTTTTTAGCTCCTATTTGAGCCTATTTTCTAGAATAAATTTTATGAAATTTGATTTTTTTGGGAGAATATTTAATTAAAAAGTAGGAAAAAATTTAAAATTTACGTATATAATTATTTCATTAAAAAATCATGTTATTAAAAATGAATTTTAAAGAACGAATCCTCAAACGTGACCTTCGTATCTTTGAATTTAGTTGGATGCATTTGTAGTTGTATTTTAATCTTGTGTAACCACACGTGCACTGTCATGCCAAAGTTGATGTGATCCGATGTGTACCAACTCGCTTGTAGGGTTCTTAATTACAATTATGCTCCTTTATATTTTTTTCCTACACTTTGGATGTCATTTGAATATGTGGTAAAATCGAAGTAATTTATTATTTTAAGTATTAGAGAAATCAATGATAAAATTGTGTGCCACATAATACAATATAAAATAGAATGTCAACTAAAATGTATATGTAGCAAAATTGTCTTAATTAAGTTGAAAAATTTCTTTGACACGCACGTGGTAAAATGTGAATTGATTGGAAATATAAGTTTAAACAAATCTATTAATTGATTCGATTTTTTTTATTATAAGTACAAGATTAGGAATAGACTGATGGAAAAAATAATTCTTCCTTGTGAATAAGACGCGAGAACATTATTATTTTGAACGGCGTTTTCAAAAGTGTATTGTAGAGTGCCATCTAAATAAAAGGTCAAAATCTTGGTCCCAAACCGAAATGCAATATGATTGAGGAAAACATGCAAATCAATATTGTTTTGAATGTATCCTTTAGTCGAACCCCAAATATTGTAGACTAGATCGACCAAGTGACTTTATCTACTGCAATCTTTAGCTTTTATATTTAGGGCCTTTATATTTCACTCTAAGTCAAAAAATTAAATACTAAAAATGATGTTTTGTAAAAGTTTCTCAATCCATACTCGACATATTGGGCCAACTTTCACTTACCAAAAGCTGGAACCGTTATCTTACCTAGAGATCAACTTATGGCTCTATAAAATTATCTCAATTTATCAAGAAATAGAAGGCTCTGATCTTGACCTTGCATGGTCTTGACTGTACAAGACAGTGATCTATCTATAGATCAAACGGCAGCAAACACGACTGAATGGATTACACCAAGTAAAACACAGAGCCATATATCTAAGGTCCAATAAAAGCGTGTGCGCGCACACACATATATATTTTCTAAATTCATTACGACAAATGTTTTAAAATAATTTTAAAAATAAAAAGACTTGTGAAAAAATTTTAAAAATTAGGTGATCACATTTTGTTACTTCTAATAAAATGTAGTGACCAATAATTTAAGTTAACATGTCACGATCACAATGAACATACATCTTATGGTAGTCACAGCCACAATCACATATTAAGTCATAAATTATTTAATTAAAATGGTAACAACCATCCCCACCCCCACAGCGCAATCCCACTTAAACGTCTTTGGAACGTAGTAACAGGGAGTTCATTTTATTTGCAACTTCGGAGCAACAACAGAACGTCGTCGTCGACGGTCACCACTAATGTCATTTCCTCCTACTCTTCCTCAATAGCCACCCCATCTTTATTACCAATACCACATAGCCCCCACTCTTATTCAAACTGTTATATATATATGTGTGTGTGTGTGTGTGTGTGCGCGCGCGCCCTAAAATCCAATTTGTAGATGAATAGTAGTCGAGAAAAGGCATCAAAATATGAAACGAATGGTAGGCGAGCGGTAGCTCCGTCGCTCGAGTGCTAAGTTAGCGCCAAGGCACGAGAGAAAATTCAAATGCCCCGCTCGAGCGGCCAACTAGTGGCAGGCTAGCGAAAATGATAAGAATAGTCCCAAATTCATTGATTGACTTATGCAAACTCCCTTTTCAATTGAAGCTCTAATCCCAATGTAATTTCGATCCCTTCAAGGCCAAATTCAACTAAAATTCCAATTTCCTAATAGAATTTGGGTCATATTACAACAAATCTCTATTTTGAACCAAAATATAATACAAGGAATTCCAAAAACACATCATTAAGTAAACACCACTCCACATCTTCCAAACAAGCCCCAACGAGTGAAATCAATGACAAACACCAACTAAGTTCAAGTAATGATCAAACTTAGCAATGAGAAGTGGTTTTGTCATTATATCAACATGATTATCTTTGGTACAACCATACTCACTACAATATCACCACGAGCAATTACGTCACGCATAAAATGATATTTCATATTAATGTGCTTAGCTCTCTCATGAGACATCTGATCCTTAGTCACAAAGATAGCATTCTGATTATCATAATACACTATAGAAATTTGCAAGTATTTGCTTATTTCACTAATTAATCACATTAACCACATAGCCTCCTTACATGTTTCTGTAATAGCCATGTACTCTGCCTCTATTGTAGACAAAGCTATTGCATTCTGCAAAGTAGCTTTCTAGCTGATAGCACTGCCTACAAAGATAAACACATATCCTATAAGTAATCTCCTCTTACCAAGATCACTTCCATGATCTGAATCCACGTACACAATGACTCAATTTGTATTTCTACCAAAATGCAAGCAAGCATTAGAAAAGCCCCTTAAGTATTTGAATATCCATTGCACTGCTTTTCAATGTTCCTTGCCAGAATTTGTCATGTACATACTAACTACATTGACTGTATGTGCTAAATCTAGTATAGTACAAATCATAGCATGTATAAGTGAACCAACTACACGCCGAGTCAAGAACTCATTTCTCACAAGGTTTGGAACCCATGTGATAAATTACAAGAAGCTCTCATTCATTTTGTCCATCTTTCACAACATCAGCCTCCACTGTATTTTTAAGTTGTTTTCCTTTATTAGTAGCACCAACAACTTTATTTCTATTTTTCAAAGAATAGCAATAAGCCTGATATGCCCATTCATCTTACAATAGTGACATGTTTTCTCTATATATCTAGATTTTGATCTGCCCATCATATCCCTACTAAAATTCCAATCTTGGAAGGCATCGCTCGAGTGGCCTGCTAGTGGCAAGCTAGGAAAAATGCGATGAAGAGTCCCAAATTCATCTAATGACTTATCCAAACTCCATTTTTCAATCGAAACTCTAATCCCAATGTAATTTTGATCCTTTCAAGGCCAATTCAGCTATAACTCCAAATTTTCAATAGAATTTGGGTCATATTACAACATAAACCCTCGCCACACTTTCACCCCCAAACTTCCTACTATCCCCGCAGTCTTAAGCCCCATGAACGTCGTCACCACCTTCGACTACCATTGTCGCCACTCCTCTTCCTCAATACCCACCTTATCTCTTACCTCCAACCCTAATAGCCACCATTTCTATTCAAACCTTAATCCTACTTTTATCCCAAACCCCCTACCACCTATACAATCCCAATCACTACCTAATGGATGCGTTTGAGGGATGATTATTGAAGAAATGGGCATCCAAGTTTCGAAGCTAAGGATTCCATAACTAGATGACGATCGATAGTTCACAATCGAAGATTGATTGGATTTTTCCATTTATCTCTCTTCTTCCACAGTTCCAATTAGCCACTAACCAATGGAGATGTTTGAGGGATGACTGGTGTAGACATTGGTGTCAGAGTTTCAAAGCTAAGGACTCCATAGTGCGACAACAATTTTTGGCTCTCACAATTGGAGATCGATTAGGTTTTTATGTTTCTCTCTCTTTTTCTGGCTTTTATTCAATTACGGCGACACCTAGTAGTTGCCCTCCACATTTATACACATTTGATTTTGGTGGTGTCCAGAGTTGGTGGTGGCTAGAAACTTACGATCTTATTTTATGATCGGGGCACGGAGGATTTTATTTTAAAGGTCTAGTCTAACTGATTATTAGTTTAAAAAGTCCAACAACAATTTTTTTTAGTTAGAAGTCCTAAAGATACCAAAAAAATGAAAAAAAAAATACAATTTGTAAATGACTAAATTATCCTTGTATACAAAAAGACATTACCGCACTAATTCCTCTTTCATATTTCTATTTAGCACTAAATCAATTTTGAATTCCATTTCTTCTTGCAGGAGGTTGATATCTCAAAATTTCTCATTTCCTTATCATCATCTTTTCTCCTTCATGAAATTCTAAAATCAATTTTGGGTTTCTTTTTGGCTGGAGGCAGCCTATGTGTTGAAAATCTTAGATTGTTTAAATTCAAATTCTAGGTTTTTAAAATCTCTTTGTTTTGATAAATATGCTAATATGTGCTTGATTTTTTTGAAAATATGGTTATTTGACTTGAAGAATCAATTGTCCATATCATTGGGTTCTTGGAAATGGAGGGCCATATGCATATAATGAAAGTATTTTTTATATTCATTTCTTGTTTGTGGGTGCACATGGAGGTTATTGGCAAGACTGAAAATGCCACTGCTCTTGCTAGTCCAAGGATGGTGAATGTTGGAGCTTTGTTTACATTAATCTCACCCCAAGCCTGCAATTATTGCTACAATTGATGATATAAATTCTGATCTTAGCATTATTAAGGGCACAAAGTTGAACATCTTCATGTATGATACAAATTGCAGTGGGTTTCTTTGAACTGTTGAAGGTAATAATTGTACATCTTGTGAATGCAGTAAGTGCAAGAAAAATGGTCATATACCCGTTCCACTTGCACGGGCCAAATTGATTGTAGTGATCCGTGATCTACGAAATATTGTTGTGACATATAGCTTTATTATTTTGTACTTATTGAAGCAACAAATGATTTATTATATTTTGTAATCATTGTACTGTCAATGTATTGATATTGAAACAACAATAAAATCATTTGTTGCTTTTTTATTGTTATTTCTTTGTGCTATTGGAACAACATTGAATTCATTTTATATTATTGTGATTATTTTTCACCTTATAGATATCGTTTTATTTTTCTACAAACAAACAACTTTTATATCATTTTTTTAAACGACACAAATGTCTTTATAGTTGTTACATATGTCGTTCCAGTATTAAAATTTACTATTTCACATAACGACATTCAAATTGTTCCTGAAAAACAAAACGATTTTGATGTCGATCCAATACAAGAATTGTACTGTTCACGTAATGATATTGAAGTCGTTCCAGCTAAAAAAAGACATTGAAGTTCTTTCGCCAAAAAAGTGTACGGCGCGTGATGAAAGTTATGGTGCACGCCACCTATAGTTTAGGAAATTGACATTTTGGTCCCCAAACTTTCATACTTTGTTCAATTGAGTCATTTTCTCATGCAATTTTAATCGCTTGACTTCTAATTTCATCTAATTAATTCCATAAGATATCCAATAGTTGTTTCATGTCCTCGATCAATTATTAGAAACTTACAACTTAGTCCTCAAATTTCAAAAAGTCTATAAAATGACTTGTATCACACGTATCAATTTAACATAACGATATTGGCTTCATTCCATTAGAAATTTGTCGTCGTTGAAATTGTTCTAGTCCGAAACATATTTACAACGACAGTGATATTGTTTTTTTTTTCAAAATACCGAAATAACAAAATGACATTGAGTTCGTTCCAATACAATTTTGACATTATTGAAGTCATTCCAGTTCAAAACATAACTGAAACGATTTTGATGTCGTTTCTTTTCATACATAGCGAAAATTATATTATTCTGAATGAAATAGTTGAAATAACATAATGACATTAAAATCGTTCTACTACAAATTTTTTGACATTGAAGTCGTTCCAATCCTAAATATAACTGCAGTGATATTGCTATTTTTTTTTCATACATAACGATAATTATATTGTTCTAGCTCAAAACGTCGATGATTATACATAACGATAATTATATTACCCGACATGCCTTCGACATATCTAGGACGATCGATTGATGACATCAAATGGGTTGATACAACTCGATTGACATAGAAAGAACGAACGGAGATACTTTCTTTCCATTGGAGAAGTTCGAAGGTAGTAGACAACTTTGGGAATATCAAATGTTTTGTGTACTTTCTTTTGAATGGGATTGAACCCACATGATGACCTCTTTTAGTCGTTGTACATTTGTTGGAGGCATGTCGGATGATCATAGATGATTGATTCGACATCTTGAGCCAAAATGATATAACTATCATTATCTATTAAAAGAAATAACATCAATATCGTTGTAGTCATGTTTCATCCTAAAATGGCTTCAATGTATGAAAAATTATACTGAAACGATTTTAATGTCGCTATGGAAATAACATAAGGACATTCATGTCATTTTTGTATAAATTTGACGACATTGAAATCGTTCTAGTCCAAATCATAATTACAACGATATAGATATCAAATTTTTTTTCATATAAAATGACAATTATTTTATTTTGGCTAAAAATGATGATTCGACTGTCCACCCGACATGCCTTCGACATACGTAGGACGATAAAAAAAGGTCATCAAGTGGGTTCAATCTCACTCAGATGATTTAGAAAGAGCGAATGAAAATACTTTCTTTCTGTCGGAATAGTTCGAATGTAATAGACAACTATGAGAAGTTTGAAGGTGATAGAGAATTATGAGAACACAAATGCTCCCATAGTTTCTTTTGAGTGAGATTGAACCACTTGATGACCTCTTTTGATCGTCCTATGTATGTCAAAGGCATTACGGGTGATCATGGACGGTTGAATCATTGCTTTTAGCCAAAACTATATAATTATTGTTTTATATAAAAAGAATCGATATCTATGTCGTTACAGCTATGATTAGAACTGGAACGATCTCAATGTCGTCAAATTTGTACCAAAAGACATAGATGTTATATTATTTCGTGGCTTTGATACATAACGATATCAATATCGTTATGTATTAAATAAAACGATATAAATGTCGTCTTAGTTATGATTTAAACTGAAACGATATCAATGTCATCAAAACTATACTGAAACGATATTGTGTTGTTATGTTATTTTGTGGGTTTGATACATAACGATATTATTGTCGTTACGTATGAATGGAAACGATATCTATGTCTTTTTTGTTAATGTTGAAACGATAAGGATGTCGTTATATTATTTCGTGGCTTTCATACTTATGATTTATCATCATTTTTTGAAAAATTGTACGAGAAAAAATCTCCATTGAATGAATATGGAAATTTGGGGACCGAAATGTCGACTCCAAGACAATTTAGTTGGCGAGCGCACACGATCCATGTTAGCGTACGCGTGCTTCTGAGTTATTTACCACTCGAGAGCAAATGGTCCCTTGGATGCGCACTGTGCAAGTTATTTAGCATAACAACTTCTATATCATTTTATTGGTTTATAACGATTTCAATATCGTTATGAAAATTCGTAAAGCAGTGTATTTTTCTACTGGAACGACATCTATATCGTTTTATATCTCAGAAACAATTTCAATGTCTTTATGTGAATCAGTGCAATTTTCATATTGGAACGATATCAATATCATTTTGTGTCTCAAGAACAATTTCAACATCGTTATCTAAATCAATGTAATTTTCGTATTGCAATGACATCAATATTGTTTTGTGTCACAGTAATGACTTCAACATCGTTATGTAAATCAGTGCAATTTTCGTACTAGAACGACATCAATATCATTTTGTGCCTAAAAATGAAGTCTATGTCATTATGTGAAGTAGTAGTTATATTTTCTCATAAGGACATAAATATCGTTTAATTGGTTCGGAATGATATCAGTATCCTGGCATGTATGATATTTAAATTTGAAAGTTTCAAAAGCATTAAAATATGTAAACTTCATTTCAATTTAACTATCCTAGACAAATAAAACAAAATAAATACAGAACATCATCAAACATCAAACAAAATTACAAAAAACAACCTAATTCTCGAAGTCCCATGCCAACAACTCTGTAGCTAATTTTTTTCCGCCATATCGGTACAAAATCCAAACAAATTGCATTTACATCCATCTTTGCTTGCTTAAATTCTATGTACTTCAAAGTTAATATTCCGCATTAAGATTTACAAAATCATTGTGAAGTTACATTAGTTCTCAACACTAAAATAATACAATACCTAAAATATATAATATTTGTCATCACTTGTGACATGCAATTTTATCAACAAAGGTATAATCTTCTGCAAGGGGCAGAATATTTGCAAAATATATATGGTAAGATTAAAAGTGAATATTCCATATATTACTTCAACAAATAGTTTTGTTATTATGCCACGTGAACATTGGATTCCATTCCATGGTAATTAATAAAGGGCTAGAGTAGGATTATACCATACAATGCAATTGTGAAAACTGTTTTTATACCGTATAAATTCAAAAATTCTCAAAACCTAAAAGGTGCCAAATAGTAATATGCACTGAAAACATTTACTTCCATTCACAGCATGTTATGTAAGAAACAGATGTACAACATTCAATATTTCCCAACCATTTACTATTCACTGCACGACAAAACAAAGTAGAAGCACATACCCGTCTTTCCAGATGACAGAGACAAACAACACTTTTTGTTAGTTGGTAATTGAAAATAATGCACAGATTCCCCCACCATAATTGACAAATGGCAATGATAACTTCCATAACCACGACAAAATAGAAAATCGGCACATTAATCTTCAAGACAGATGACTGACAAGGTTATTAAATAAAACAAAAGTAGAATATTCAAATACAATTTTCTAAATCAATAGTAAATTTGCAACTTCATTCAACCAAACTATTTTCATCATATTTGGGAAATGTTTATAAATTATTTAAATTATAAATACATAGAAATGAGTGGTGAATAAGTGAGTAGTTCTTGTAAATCTCAAGTGTGACTAGTTATAAAAAGTCTATAAACATAGCCAAACATATGTAAAGAATGTAGCACTTTTATAAAAAGAACATTTGCTATGAAATCAAATCAATCCAATACACAAAAAGTGAACAAGATATTCAGTAATCAAACAGAATATCAGTCATTTCACTAAACCCAATTTATCCACTGCTAGAGAGCTCAGAATTCCATAAAATAACTTTAGCAAACAATACAATCAATCAAAAATAATAAAAATCATCCTAGGGATCCAATGAAATGTCCTTCCATTTTTGGCAACTGACATCCTTTGTGAGAAAACCTAGAACAGTAAGTGTATAATATATAAACATGGGATGAAATGAATATTAAAATTTTTCCATGTCCACACATCCAAATGCAATTAAAATAATATCTAGAGTATTGCAGAGTCCCATTTCCTATGAACTTAACATTTCAAAATACCAAAAAAATACGATTTAACCGAATGTATGGATTCCTGTGAAATCTAATAGTCAAAATCTTAAATGGGAGCTCATCGTGGGTTTGGAAAAGAAGAATACAAATTTCGAACTTCAAAACCCTCCCTCGACAATCACCGCCTTGGTAAATATCAATATCTTCGTTCAACTCAAAATCTTCCACAATTGTCGCCCTCACAAGAAGGAGAAGATGTGGTTTTTGATATCAAGGAGAAAATGAGTTTGGAAATTTGAAGAAGAAGACGGTTTTTGGGAATTTGAAGGAGAATAAGGTTTTCAATTTTCATTTGGAGAAGAATATGATTTTTGACATGAATGAAAGACCCAATTCATTCTTCAATTTGGTTTTACAAGAAAGATTAAAATGATCTTTTCATACTTTTAAATAATTAAATTTTATTTTATTTTAGAGAATTTAATCAAAGGCTTTTTGCACAAATGGAGATTGAGGAGTGGCTATGTGAACTAATTCCCCTAAATCACGGGTGGTTTTGTTGGTGTGTGAAGGGGTGAGGTGTAGGAGATATCCTTGATTTTTGTAATAAAATTTATTAGTACCTTATATTTGAAACTAAAACTTACAATGTAGTGTTTAAGGTAATTATTTTCCCTTTATGTATCAAATCCAACTTGGCCTATTAGGCCACTATTTAAGGTGGATCATTTCAAGAAACCAATGATGACCGCATACTTGTCGAAAATCCACAAAATTTCCACTTCACTTAATGTCTTCATCTCCTACATTGCCAACTCTAATCTTGTTAGGACACATTGTTGGGAAAAATTGGTTTTTATTAGTTGGTTTGACCAACATTTGACCTATTATTTTAGTGGGTCACGTTAGTTGGGCAAAAGATTTTTTTTGACCGGGTGTGTTCTACTCCATGAGTAAATTAATATAATGTATTTATTTTCTCAAAACCAGTTTACGGTGAATGAGAATTAAGGCCAAAAGATGACCACTTGAAATTGAAATAAATTGGAACAAAAATTGGTGGAAAATTGAAAAAATGCCAATCCCATACAGGAAAACTAGAAGAATAAAAATCAGTTTATATTGTTCAAGTTTGGAACTTGGGTTTGGATCCTAATGAGTACCAATAGTCTTTGAAGGGGAAAGAATATACATACTAGTAGGTTAAGTTGAAGCCCACATGTGCCCGTCGTCCGTCCGATTGGCCGGCTCAGCTCGGCACGGGCACGGGTGGTAGGTCGTGGGCTTGGGTCAAATTGATATATATTTTTTGATAAAATAATATTTGAATTATATTATTTTATTATTATTTAAAATAATAATATAATTATTTATATTATTTATTTCCCTTATTTTTTGTGTGTGACACATGATTTTTTCTAGAAAATGGCAGTTGATAGTTAAACTGTCTGTCCAAACGGGTTGTGTCTGTTGAAAATATAACTTTTCGGCTAGTGTATTTTGTACACAACTTTTCAACTTCTATATAAAGGTCCCTATACCTCGATTTTTATTCATTTCAAAATCGATTCCGATTTTATTCTTCTTCCAAATATATTCCTTCGTCCCCTCATTATTCCATATTTTACAATTTGGTCTTGAAAAGTTATTTTCGTGTATTTTAGTCCTCCAATTTTAGAAAGATCAAAACGTGAGTATGTTCGCCGAGTCTTGTAATTTGGAGTGCTACTATTACAAGTCGAGATCGTTATATCTTAGGAGACGAGTGTCGGAATACCGTCAGCACTATGGGGCATTATCGTCTTAAGGAGAAAAAGTCGGACTCTTGCCTCGACCATGAACATTTTATATCATTCATTTTTGTAAGTCGTAATTCTGCCCAAATCAATTCACGTAATATCAAATGAATCAAGTCCAATAACTACAAATTATCTTGCACGATATACATGTAGAAGGTATAAAGCTCTGTGAGTCATTTCAGGTCATTGTGATTATCGAAAAATTACCACATATGTGTAAAGATTTCAAGAACTACCTGAAACATAAACGTAAGGAAATGAGACTTGAATATCTGATTGTATGAGAAAGATAATCGAAATTCTGAAAAGAAATCTGGAAAGCTGCAAATTGAGGCTAAAGTCAATTTGGTGGAGCTAAATACTAGCAAAAAAAGTAAGCACTCGGGTAATGGCAAGAAAAATAGCAAGGCCAAGAAATTCAAAGGAGATTACTATAACTGCGGCAAGCATGTTCACATTTCAAAGGGTTGCCGACAGAAATAGCAAAACAAAAAGGACAAAGTACACTTGACCGAGGAAGACAAATTGTCTATCGGTGTGTCTGAACTAATGCTCTCAACTGTTGTATTTGAAGCGAACATGGTGGACAATTCGAGAGAATGGTTTGTAGTTACTGGCGCTACTCGTTACATTTGTGCTGATAAAGAGATGTTTTCATCTTAGACTCCTATCAATGGACGACAACTATTCATGGGCAACTCGACAACATCAAAAGTTGTTGGTCTAGGTAAAGTAGTGCTAAAGATGACATCA